>WEIS01017283.1:24929-37733 GCA_013389965.1 Todus mexicanus
ATGAACACACACAAGCGCTTCATCACGAGCCTCACCGTGCTCCACAGTCACCACCTTTGTCCTTTCAAGTCTGGAACATCTCTAGTGCACTCCACATGCAAGTGCACATCAAAACCATTTGAAAGCTAAAGCCAACAATGCAGAAAACAATCTCTGTACCCGCTACAGCACCAAAAGAACAGAAGAGGGTAATGGCTGAAAATAATTAAACCACTTCCACTAGTAGGATGAAGATCAAAGTCTGGGTCTATCACTTCACATTCCCTATTTGAAATTAAAAGAAAATATTCATGAATGGTAATTATTTTTTGTGAACAAAGCATTGGGAAAACATAACCAATACATATATATGCATAATTTATTAAAAGAAAACTTTGAACTCTGATTATTGAACCACACCAGAGACAGACTATAACTACTTGTTCCTGTTCTCATGCTTGTGTTGTTCAACCTCTTTGCAGCCTACAATTCAGTTGAGTACAATTTCCTTTAGTGTATTAAACATAACCCCTCCACAGAAACACACACACTTTAAGCACATTAAGAACTAAATGGTATCTAAATAATCAGGCATTCCTCTTAATGTCACCCCGCATACAATTCCCCCATCTGTTTTTTATGCCTGCTCACTCTGCGCTGATTATTTCAAGATTAGACTGCAAGATTTCCAAGGGCAAAGCCATCATTTACGGTGTGCTCGTGTTCCCTTCTGCTAATATGAAAGCAGAGTCGCTAATCAACAGACTTCACAGACTCCACCCCACCATTCGCTCTCTTCAGCTTCTACCCAAGACCTTCTTTAGGTGACAAAATTGCTCATGCTCTCCTGCCAAAAATACTGAGACATCTAACTCCATTCCTTTTCCTCAGTACAAACAAGCAGAGCAACTATTGTTGTCCATCCTTACAATTAGTTCCTGGAGAAAACAAGAGACTGTTAGTACTGACCCAGGCAAATATGAAGCAATGAGAGTCAGATAAAGTCAGAAGCACTGTCAGGAAGAGTTCACCCTTCTCAATTCAGTAATGACAAATATCCTAGCTAATCCAAAGTCTAAAACCTTTCTAACTCAACAATCAACCAAAGCAATCATCTAGCAAGCAGCAATAATCTTCATTCTACTTCTGGCTGGCTGGCAAATAATGACTTTCTCCCCAAATATGATCTTTTCACAGTAGTAAATGCAGCCCAGCCTCGAGACTAGCACACAGAAAAATGCTGAATGGCTGTCTATTTCTATATAATACAATTGTTACTGAACTGCTACAAAGGCTGGAGTTTGTGCAGAAAATGGATGCACTTCTTGAGGGTTTCTGGCTCCAAGCCAGATACTTCACCCTTCTGTCAATTCCTGCTTCTGCTTCTGCCAGTGAACAAAAGTCAATGAATGACAGTCAATGAATCAGGACCTAGCTACATCCATAACTATCCCTACTGATTAGCTACAGCACAACAGCTTTTCAGAATAAATTTTATTTTCAGAATTTATTTTTTGCTTATGATGTTCACTATTAAGTAGACCCGAGCAGAGGAAGAGCCTCCAAAAGAACTGAGAACTGCCTAAGGTCTGTATTTAAGTGTGCATTGTTAGGTCACCCTTTTTGACAGAATGAACAAATTTATACGTATTGTAAGTATATTTTTAACATATATGTATGCACACATATTATCATTATTCTCTTTCGTGATATAAATTTCTCTAATTCCTGATTCAAAGACTAAGAATGGATTTATTTAAAATCAAGTAAGCGCTCTGACACTGGGATATGAAAAACATTTACATCAGCTCCACAAGACCTGTTTCAGCGAGTGGCAGGGCAACACCACAACAGATACCAAGCCACAAGGCTGCACTTACTTCTTAAATAGTCAAACTTTTCAAACAAGAAATCACTTGGCAGAATTGACTACAGAATCTGTAAATCCAGAAAGCACAATCAAATAATGAACTAGAGAACACAGGCAACTAACTGAGGATATTTCAACTCTTCACAGACTTTCAGTTTCACTAATAGCTGCAAGTTTGTGATTAAAATTTATGGCCTGGATCTTCTTCATACAGGTTGCTCAATTTCTTCGCATAATGATGGCTTAAAAGGCACTCACTTGTGGAAGAAAACAAAAGTCAAGTAATGAAAACTGACGGTGTTAGGTCAATATAGAAATAAAACCATCATTTGGTTTAGCTACTACTAAATAAAACACTGCACATTTGTAGCACTTCACTTGTATCTCAGATATTTAGAACCTAAACGCATGAGTAGTTTTCTGTCATACTCACCTCCATGCTTGAATGAGGGAAGGGAATATTTCTGGCATCCTCAATTTCAGTTCCAAAAATTTGGTACAAAAATAATTAAGTTACGCTAAACAAAAAACATACTGATAACTCACTGCTCCACCGTTTGTTCAAAGAACCTTCACAACCTTCAAATCATTAACACCACTTTTCTTAAAAATCCATCACAGGTAATTAAGCCAGCATTTGAGGAATACTAGTTAAAAAAAAGAATTTTAAAAAAAAATCAGCCCATGTTTCATGTTCTTTAAATAACTCCCTGACTGGTTTATCATTGTCATATGAACTAAACAAAAAGGTCTGGTCATGCCCCATTTTTAGAAAAAGGCCTTTTGATCCATTGTATTGTTTAGGTCTGAATCACTGGCACTACACAGCATTTTCCAAACACTGTTTCTTATACAAAGGGGAGAGCTTACATTGAAAGACTGAAAATGATTTCTCAATAGAACCAGAAACCTGAGGAAGAAAGGTTATATGCTTTTGCAAGCTTCACATCTGTAGTCTGCAAGCTTTGGTAAACAATTTTAAATCATAATGAAACAGCAGGCAGCACAAAAGCTTTCTCTTTTATATAATGCAATCAATAAAGCAATTTCTTCCACCATAAACCTGTAATCATAGCAAAAGATAAGCTCTCATAGTATCACTGAAACACAAGTTAGTCTGCTAAAATTCTTTAAACATCATAATGTATTTAAAAACATACATATATGTATTTGTTTAAACCACATTTTGAAAAGCTGACTTTTCCTGATATTTGCTACTTTGTCAAAAAATCTCTGTTACATTGCTCACTCCACAAACACCTGACCCGTGTGGCCCAGGAGCTGTGTACTTAGACTTCGGTCAACAGACTGTTTGAAGAGCAGTGATCAAAGTTGTCCGCATCACATAAATAATCAGTGACTTCTGTGGAGTCACTTCAGCTATGTCAGCACAAGCAACACTCAACACCGCAGCAATTTCCATATCAGGATCAGCTCGAGTTGATAATTAGAAGTAAGCTTACACTAGTACTACTTTTCCTACTACACTTAAGGAAATGAATAGAGACTTCAGCCTCAGAGAAACACAAGCGAGCTCCTTCCAAGTGCGTGACAGATTCTTGAGAATGGTAACAGAGAAAACAGAGTCTCTGCCCATGTAAATGATTTCCACAACTGAACAGCTCTATATGTTCAAAACAAACCAAGTGATGAATAAAGAATAATTATACTTACAAGCTTCCTCTTCTGGGGAGACTGAGCTCCTTCTGGAAAAAAAAAAGAAAGAAAGAAAGAAAAAAAAAAGAATTAAAACCTTGAGTTAATTTTACCAGTTGTTATATATTACTCATTTATTTATCAATCAATTACTGAGGCAAAATTAATAAAGAGCTGGCTGCTTCCGAACGCATGCTCAGTGTGTAACCGTGCGGGGCTCTGCTGCACGCAAGAGGTGAACCTGTACATAGTCTGGGGTACAAAAGTTACTCGTTTTGTCTGAGTGATCATTGCCTTTGCCGTCACAAAAACATAAGCGCTCAACAGAGCAAACATAACTCTGAAATTCAAGCCCAAACACAGAGAAGGCAGCAATTAATTCTGTCCTACATACCTCACCGGCATCATCTGCAAACCACTTCCAGAAGCGCGGTATGCAACCGGGCTCACATATGCCACACGTATGTTCTCACAAAGGGGAAATTAATGCAACAGTGGCTTTGGGGTTGGTTTTTGTTGGGGTTTTGTTTCCAAACGTACACATTACTTGTGTTACATACTCTGACAAAGAAAACCCAGGGCCGATGAAACACAGCACGCTCTGAGAAGCAGCATTCCGCACCTCGGCAGCACAAGCAAAGGCAGAGCGGGGATTGCACGCGTTTCGTTTCAGTGACTGGAGCAGGAGCAGCCCCAAGGCACGGCCAGGACGGGTGCAGCTCGCTCAGGCCCAGCGCCTCCCGCAGCCGCCGCTAGGTGGGGGCCGGGTCACGCCGCCCGCAGGCCCCGGCCAGGCCCGCCCGGGCTGGGAGGGCCGGGCAAAACCCTCGGGGCGAAGGCAAAGAGGCCCCGCGGCTCCCCCGCCCTGGCTCGAAGGAGACACCGAACCTTTCCCCCCACCCCGAGCCTGGGAAGGGGCTGGAGCGGTGCCGGGCTGCTCCACGGCAGCCTCGCCAAGAGAGCCGGGGGGTATCGGGGTGGGCAGCTCCCATCTCTGGCTGGCACGATGCTGACCCTACGTGCTGGGCTTTCATCCTCACCATGGAAAAAACACAGCGGTGCTTTCACTGAATAGTGAATAAATGGCAAGGGCGTGGGGGGGGGGGATCAAGTCTGTTACCTCTTTTCCATGTTTAGTTACGGTGCACATAGAATCATAGAATGGTTTGGGTTGGAAGGGACCTTAAAGATCATCTAGTTCCAAGCCCCTGCCATGGGCAGGGACACCTCCCCCCAGACCAGGTCGCTCAAAGCCCCATCCAGCCTGGCCCTGAACGCTTTCAGGGAGGGGGGCTCCATCCACAGCTTCTCTGTTCCAGAGCCTCACCACCCTCACTGTAAAGAATTTCCTCCTCATATCTAGTCTAAATCTACCCTCTTCCAGCTTAAAGCCATTACTCCTCACCGTATCACTACAAGCCCTTGTAAGTCCCCCTGCTTCTTTCTTGTAGACCCCCTTTAAGTACTGGAAGGTTGCTATAAGGCCTCCCCAGAGCCTTCTCTTCTCCAGGCTGAACAACCCCAACTCTTGCAGCCTGTCCCCATAGGAGAGGTGCTCCAGCCCTCCAAAAGGGGCTTAAATGTGGACTTAAATGATTAACAACATCATTGACAAACTGTCAATGACTGGTAATGCACTGAACATCACTTTGCTAAGTTTTTCAGCGATACCAAAAGTTACAGCCACTGGAACTAAAAATATAAATAAAACTGAAAATTATTTTCAAGTATGAGTTCTCTACAATTTGAAAATTCTTTACAGTTTAGCAGTACTGAACAAATTTCATGTGTGAATTATCACATGGCTGACAGCTTACAACATCAAGAAATAAATTCCTGTCATCAGACAAACTTGTCACGATCTAATCAAAACATTTCAAGCATGTAAGATAATAAATCATTAGCATCTATAACAGGTTGTGTGTTTTATATTCTACAAAGGTACTTCTTCCGTTCTCGTTTGTTAGAATTAAGGTTTCCAACCATGAAGTCTACATAGCAATGAAAGCTTTTTGCCACAGCAAATGGATAAAGAAAATATTGCCATTATATATTATATATTGTTCTATTTGTGTATATAGTATGTCACTTATACATGCACATTTATCTCTTAGATCATATGAGCAGATGTATTTAATTTATCCTCTTTAAGGAAGATCTGCTATAAAAAAAGGTGCTTAGCCGAGGGTACATTTCCTATTCAAACAGCACATTTCCATTTATTCCAACAGTCAGCCCCAGAAGTTTTCAGAATGAATGAATAAAGCTTTGGAATTTCATGGTATTGGCTGAAAAGGGAAAACAGTGACCTCTAAATCTCTTTATCTGCCTTCTAATTTTTGAGCTTTCAGGGCTCGTGTTTACAAGCTTTGCTCTAGTCATCAGGGCTGAAAAGTCACTTAGAGAACAAACACTTTCCTGCAGCAGCACAGCTCTGGTAATTGTGACTTAAAGACGTAACACTATGGGAATTGCGGTCCAGTAACAGCAGTGGACAAACCTTTTCCTTTCTTTTACTGTACACTTGTTTTGCTCGCAAAATATTGCCTTTAATACTCCCTGTGATGTAGCTAATTCAGGATTAAATGCACACAAGGTTAAAAGAAGAACTGACTTGGGCTTTGTTCCTTGAAAACATCCTTTGAAATCTGTGATCAGCTGAGTTTCCAAATAAGGATGGAACAAAGTACTAGCAGATGACATCTCAAAGCAATTGAAATATTATTCCGCTCATGTAGCAATTGTTTTCACTCCGCACCTCCACCTTGACTAACACAGTGCAGCTGTGGAATCAATAGGCAATAGTTCAAAGTTAATACCTCTGTGGTCTTGACAACAAAGAGCACAATCAAAGTAATCAATTTTTGTACCTGTTGTTCCACTATGCCTCATTTCATGTTAGTCTTAAAAACCCTATGAGTCATACACTAAGCCGTGCCCTGACTCCCGCAGCACTTTTCCTGTCCTCTAGAGAAGCATCAGGTCCGCACCCTTCCAGCAAATTATTCACCCTTTTCTGCTTCTCCAAAGTGGAGCCAGCACAGCACTTCTTAAAATCCTCCAAACCAGACAATGAATGGTGGGGCCACAGCAAAAGCATCAGAGCTGGAAGCTGCACAACTGCAAGCAGCATAGTTATGAGCTTTGCTCTTCCTGAATCACCAATGAGTTAGTGTCTAAAATAAAGTTACATCCCAGGGAAGAAGAGGAAAGAAAATGCCTGTAGATGAAAGCAGGGAGGGAAGCAGACTGTGGACAGAACTGATGACCTATTTCAGGACACCTATTTGAGGATGGCCACTGTCAGAAGAATATTGCCTGCTCTATCCCCAGGAGATGTGCAATGAAAATGCCTACCAGAGATGGGGATACACTCACAGGGTGGAGACTCAGCTGGCTCTTAAGAAGGTTTAATACCTTAATGTGTGCAATGGGACCAACCAAGTGTTTACATCTAAAAATGACAGAACAGTTTCAAACATATGAAGTAGCACTACAGAAACACTGATTAAATGATTATGCAATACATATGAGCAAAGTCCAACAGCATTTCACAAGTACCCTATAGAGGTAAAGCTCTACTGAGCATCAGTTTTATAGTACAAATTAAATGCTTTAGGTAGTAAATTATGAGGAAGGCAGTGTGATTTGACTGGTTTCCACCTAGTCCACAAAGAAGTTTGGCATTACATATCTACATATCCTGAAAAAGAAAAATCACATTATAAGACACCAGATAACTAATAAAAGAGTGCTGAGCTGTGACTACTTGGTCTGAAACACTATTTACAGGGTGCAGCTGTAATCCTTTAAGTAAATATGCTAGTTTATCCAAAAGGACATTTTTGATTTAAGACCACCCGCCTGATGAGAATGGCACATGAACATTCAAGATTTCAAACTGCCTCTTCCGACAGCACATCTGCCTCCCTGAGCACTTGTGCTGCCATTCTCTATATATATTACCATTATTACTTCAGCCAGGCTCCACGCCACCTGCTCTCTAGGTCAACAATATAACCCTTGAAATAGAAGCTCACATTTATATTTGCATTATATGAAGTGATAAATAGCATAGGAATATTTTAAAAGATTGTTGTACATTATTCACACAGAACTTTCAGAAGTGGAAACAAACAACTACTTTCACAGATCCTAAAAAATAAGAAGTGTATCGAGTCTTGCAGTACCCAAGCGACAGGAACAGACTGTTCTGAAAGTTAATTTTTTTGTATCAGTTCCATACTTCAAGGCATAATTATTAAACATGCAACTTGATCTCTGCATGACAAAAGAAGCAGCAGATTTTCAGACAACTAGTTAAAAACAAAGCTTGGGAAAGAAATTCAGCATCGTGGAATTTATAAAAAGCTGGTTCAAATACCCTCCTTCAAAGGGGCTGTTTATATTTGATTTCTTTTATCTTAAGTTGATCACCTCAGATCATGCAGACATAAAATCAGTTGGACACCGTAACATACTACGGTTCAGGTTACTCAGTAGGACTGGATCCTCTCTGGACTTTTTGTTTTTGAGGTAGCAAAGAAGCTAGAAGAGAAAAATATACTGGCCATTTTAAGCATCACTTTTCTGTTTACATAATACATTGTTTAGTGCATAGATACTGAGAATTCATTCTGTTGTGATCTCCTGTATGCAGATGCTGCATCTGCAAATGGGAACATTTCAGGCAGCAGCAAGCGTGCTGGCTTTGAGCGTACGTATATGCAAACAATATGAAACAGAAATGAAGCCTGGAAATCTATTTTGTTCATTGACCTGCAATAGAACTCCTATCTTTTAAACAGATATGTTACATTATAAAACTGTTAAGAAAAGAGGAGCCCATCACTCAAAATTGTCACTTGCTCTCAGTCTTGTAATTTGTCCTTGAATATGTAGCTGCGCATATGGCACAGACCCACAGGCAAAGTTGGATGCTAGAGCCTGCACTGATGGCAGTTTAACTGTAGTCCTTTCAAATTAAAGTGAGAACCATCACTACTCTCAGGATGTTCCATCTTTTTGCCAGAGCAGACAGCATGATTCTTGAGATTGCCTTTGACCTTGGCTTTCTTGCAAGGCAGCTCACTATCATGCCAGTTGGGACAATAGACAAATATTTTTACAGCTGTAACAGTAAATACATTTCAGTTAATAAGTTAATATTTCACAGATGATGAAATTCCACTGACACTCATTGACCTGGTACCATGCACTCATGTTTTAATATTTTTCCTTTCCTGACTCTGTTTGCTTTAGGGTATACTACCAACCAGCAGGGGATTAATTAAATCTCTTTCTATACATAACCATTTGCATTACAGAAATGATATAATGAGGGTTGGAATCTCCAGTTGTGATGGAAAACACAACCTGGCCAAGCAAGGACAAACTGTAATCCATCCATCACATTAACAGGAAGGAGTTTTCATGGTGATTAAAATAAAAAAAGAAAGAAACACCCTATATTAAGCTTCTCTTTCTCCGATCAGAATCTGCCAAGAAAAATAGTTTTCTTCTTTTCGCCATATTATTGTAAATGGTTATTAAAAACAGTACTTGTCAGTTTATCTCTCTAAAAATGATTACAGCTGAGCTTGTTTCCCAAACTCATCAGCAAAGAATTTTAAACAGCAACACTAAAACCGTATCTGCATTGAAAGTCAGATTAACCTATGGAATATGCTGCTGATATTTTCTATAATTTACTGACTTTTTAGAAACTAAACTCGGGATCATACTGTAGATCATCTGCTTAGCTACAGAGATGCTTAAAATACAGAAAATGAATACCCAAGCTCTTGCCAATATTATTCAAGTATTGAGAGGACAAAGAGTTTAATTCCCAGATCTTTCTCCACATTGTACAGAATTTATGCCTGCAATCACACAAATCCTGAATTGACATGGATAGCTTAGTCCCAGCACATCTTCCTATTTTTCCCAATACCAGCCAAACTGCCTGGAACTACCCTTTCCTAAGAAATCTCACCTTCATGGTGACAGGGTGCCAGAGCCTTCAGGACAGTGTACATGGCACTGAAATAGTTAACAGTGTACCTGGTCACCAGTGTTACCCTGAACATACTACAAGTTCAAAGCAATTTAAATGTATTATTTGGATTAGTTCTCTACCTCAACATAAGTTACGTATCAGTAAAAATGTCATTTTTGCAAAGCACATTAACATATAAAACTGAAAGGGGGAAAAAAAACCTTGGCTGTTTAACTAACAGGTGACCCTATTTCTTTAAATACTCAGTTTCTATCAGTCTTCAAACACACAGGTCACGAATCAGCCAATAACGCTTTTCATGTTCTTAGCATCTTCCTGCCTTTCTCTTCCCTTCAGCTTAGAAATCCCGTACTAGTCAGCAAAAAAAAAAAAAAAAAAGGCAAAAAGCCTTTGGATTTATTTCAAATTATAGCTACTGCAGAAGAAAATAAAGCTAAAAGCCCTTTAAAGTTTAAGCAGAATTCTCAAACACAGCAACATATTTTTCCCTCCCCCACAAGCCCTCCCGCCTGGGCAACACGAAGTTCTTCCTTTGTAGGCAAAGCTAAGGAACCAGGTCACGTCTGTGCATTAACCTGTCATGAATATATGCCTTCCAAAGTTGCCCACTAACCTTTCATATCACTTAACCTCAGGGCTTTCCAGAAGATTAAAGGTATTGGTTATTTGACCTAAAATAACTCCAGAATACATTTGAAAGCAGACAAGAACGCCCACTTTCCTCGGAATATTTTCAGTGCCCACTCCCATATATATATATATATACACACACACACGTATCTATTCTAGTAAACTGAAGTGTCTACTCCATATTTTGCAAGCTACATCATGTTTTCAAGCCCAAAATACAACATTACGCAGTACCCCATGGGCCAGACTGAACCTACTGATGGTAACAAGCACAACTGAAACCATGCATCACGCCTTGGATAGGCAGACGATAAAACCAATGCATGCAAACCACATTCCCAAGTGGGTGAATGGAGAGCTGCCCAAGCCCAGGACCAAGCCAGCTGCCACAGCTGAGCTGCAGATGACACGAGGAGTAGGCGTCTGCAGCCCAGGGCAGGGTGCTGCACGCACAGCCCTCGCTCGCCAGAGCCATGAATGACTTGCAGTTCTCCAAGTCTCATGTATTCTGCAGGATTCATGCCTATCTCTCTTATTTGGGACTAAGAGCATGGGGTCACTCTAATTTCATGCTGTCGGTCAAGCAGCAGTCTCCTTCTTTACACAGTAAAGAAAATAAGTAGTTTCATATTTGATTCTGAGCTTTTTAGCTGAGGTTAAACAGCAAATGCTTTCTGAAAATTAAAGACAACCTCTGAGAACCCTGGTCACATCAAGAATAGCAGGTACAGCAACTCAGCTGTTCAACCCTTAGATGTCAGCAAACTAATTTACCATCAAGTTGATTGTTTTCCTCAAGGCTAAAAAAAAAAAACCCTGTAGCAGCAGTAGCCCTCTTCAAATGCACTCGTCAAACTTATTTTTAAATGATAGGTAGCACATAAAAGATTATGTTTTGAAGATGTAGTTTCATTTGCAGGAAAAAGTAAATTTAAAGATTACAGCTTGAATTCTGCAACCCAGAGTCATAACAGACAATCCCTAAATTGCAACACCAGTAGCTTCAGAAGACCATTACGATAATTTATTATTTGAAATAAACAATAACTGCTACCCAAAATGTGCATGTGGATCAATGAAACAAAAAGCAAGATGTATGGTAGTCCTCTGTAAATAAAAGGCAGGCTATGCTTTAAAACCTGAGAAATAACAGCCTTAATAAATGCTCCAAATCTTCCTTATATGTATTGTATTTTTGCAGGAATTAGCCTAAGGGAGATGGAATATTGAGAGGAATAGAGCACACAGCTTAGACGGCTCATTAATCTTTCTTATTACTTAATTCTAGTTTTACAAGGCCATGAAGAAGATTACTGATCCAGCTTCTGTGTAAAACAGCCTGCCCAGCACTGAACAGTCGTCCAAAATCATGGGAGCAACTGTTCAAAATTCTCTTCCATTTTGCCAGACTGCACGAGTTTCTGAAATTTAAGTCAAAAGATTGTGTTCTACAAAATTTGGAAAAAATGCAGGAAAGTGTCATTTCAGAGACACGTGGGACTGCAGCTGTAATGCTATTGTTAGAAACTGCTCTTAAAATTCCTGTCTTGACTTGCACCAAAAATTCCTTCAAGACCAGGCATGCAATGATCACAAGGAAATAGTCACAGCTGCTAAAAATGCCAAGAGAATTGCAAATAAACAAATCCGGGTTTATTCTCTCCCTTGTTGGCTCATACTAATATTAATCAATGATTAAGTCAGTTGTCATTTCTACTATACAATTCTACTCTTTAGAAGGTTGTTTCTCAAAGAATTGACAGCTGACATCAAGGCTACCTGACCACTAATTTCATTTATAAAACTCCTTCAACATCCTTTATTGAATGTAAAGCTGAATAATCAAGCCCAGCATAAGTGTAGTGAGTTTGGGTATCCTTCTGGTTTATCCTATGTAAAAGTTATCTAAAACACTGGGCACCTTATGAAAACTCCTGGACTTGCTCCCCAGCTCATACCCATTCAGTGTACTGTTAATATGTGCTGAGAACGAAGAAAATTATATTGAAATACATTGGTTGAGAGACTCTCCAATACTGTAGTTGAACCAAGAAAAAGTGCATCGTCAGCCGAATAGTGACATCATCAGCAGGTATCTCGCAACAGTCCAAAGGGCTCTGTTTATTTTGTCAGGTTGGTTTCTCACCGACTCACCCGTTGTAAAGTACTTGGAAGCAGACAAGCAGAAATTAAGTTCTGGTGGTTGTTTTCAAGAGGCGCTCCAAATGTCTCAAGTTGCTTTGTCAAGGTTAGTCTAAGACTTCTGACACGTCAACAGAGTTTTATCTTTACAACTGTACATTTCTCAACTAATTTAGACAAAAGATCTGTGTCAGACCAGTCTCCCAGGATAGCTGCATGGCTTGGCAACCCTTGAAATAAGACCAAGCTTCTTAACAGCAAGGCTCTGGAAAAAAGTCCTAGGGGAGAGAAACTTTCTAGTTCCTCAAAAAGCCTCAACAATGGGGGTGTCTCCCACCTTCCCCTAAAGCTGCAAGTCCATTCCACATAGATCATGAAACACTCTCAGAAATTGAAAGCGTAAGCAATCAATTTTAAAGATATTTAGTAATTAGTCCTAAAAGGAATTCCAAGCTCCTGTGCCTTCATCTAGTTTATGACTGATAGCATCTGTAACCTCATGAGACAT
>WEIS01017288.1:0-27213 GCA_013389965.1 Todus mexicanus
TCTCTTTGCTCTGCCTGCATTTCATGGAAAAGGAGCAGCTCAGACATCAATTATTTGACACAAGTCAACCCCTTGTTAAAGTCCTCTAACTCTACATATATGTAGACTCCAATAAAAGAAGCATTAAACATTCATTAAATTAGAAATACATGAAGGCAGTGTCTGCCACTCTTCTCACACAGATATGCTTAACAATCCCAACCTTCCAGAGCAGTGAAAACAAACCCAACTCTAATCCTTTTAGAAATCCTGACCATGCAAAACACCCCGGACTCCTGCAGCTTGCCTGTGAATCACCCAGAGACAGGAGCTCTTGCAGTGCAGATCCTCAGCTGGAGTAAATGAGAGTGAGACACAGCTGCTGGCATTACTCCGAGCGACACAAACTCAGGATTTGGCATCTCTTGCAGCAATATAATGTAATCACTTTGGGTCTATTAGGTTATACCAAGAATCTGCTCATGTGGGGGACAAGCGACACAGCGCCTGCTTTAACTTCAATACTGCCCCAGCTGCTTGTGTTCTGCAAAAGGAACCTGGTTTCCCAGCCTGAAGTTAGGAGCTTTTCCCCCAAAACCACCCCAGCCCCACCCCCAAATCTACACTATACGATAGTGATGGTCGCGGGTCCTGAGTTACTGCTGCCATAGGCTTGTGCACACAAATTTCAGCAACGCTTTCCCAAGAGGGAACAATTACTGGTGAGCAGATGTTTCTTCATAAATATTTCTGATTTTAAAGAGCAATGCAGACCATGTAATGTTGTTTCTAAATCTTGGTGAGCTGTGTCCTTTAAAGAGAACTTTGGAGCAAGTCCCATCCAACAATGACTGCTCAGAATCCTCCCTGACCCTTCTCCTCAGGATGCCTATGGACATTCATTGTGAACATTGCTGGGGGGAAAGAATGGCAACCTTGTTAGGACCTGAGGTACCAATTCAGGATCGCCACTTTTTACTCCTGCCCGGCACAGTCTCCTCCTGCCTTGTTTAATCCGTGAATTATCCTTTTCTTGCTTCCTGGGAACAAGTGCTTGGATAGCATTAGCTAACCCATGAGTGTGCAGAAGGACACATCAGGTTGGAAAGGGCTCGTGTCCCGCTGGCTCCCTATCACAGCACGGTTTGAATTGAGCTCTTCCCGGCAGCATCCCCGTCACTGACATTGCCCAGCCCAGCAGCCACCGCTTTGTGTGAGTGCTGAGCTGTGTGATGGAGTTAACCATGTTAAGTGCTCTGCAGTTCCTGTCTTTTTTGTTCTCTAAAGGCTTTTTCTCTCCCTTGCCTCTTTTAGTCTCTCCTTCTTCTAAGCTTCAGGAGGCGGGAGATTCAACTCAGCCCTCCTTGATGTACATCAGGATGGTTGATTTGGGGAGGTTTAACCTCTCTGTATTTTTCCAAAGCTTGTCACCATTATTATATGACTCTTGCAGCAGCTGAGTCTACACAGAGCAGGTCACAGTCTTGACTCAGCAGTGCATGTAAGGATCTGGGTAATCCAACTGTGTGAGCTTTCCAGAAGCAACGGAGGGGCTAGCCCTTGACAGACGCTTATGTACCTAACCCTGATCAGCAAGTTCGGCATCTCTGTGCCTTTAACCACTTGGCCCGAAGGGATGGAGGTGATCAAGCTCCACTGATAATCAGTTTCAGTGAAATGACTCCTTTTTCCAAGGAACAGTAAAGCAAGCACTAAAGTATTTTGTCAGGTCGGTGACAGTGTGGCCCAAATATACCGTCTTGTTTTCAGTCTTGATCTTCTACCAGCTTTTAAATTAATCCTTTTTTTTCTCCTTTGGCAATCAAATCACTCCTTCAGTTGAGCTAACAAGGCTCCACAATTTACACTCCTACTGGTAAACACAAAGAACATCACAATACAAACAATCAAAAATGCATCCTTTGTAGTCTCAGGAATTTTCTTTTATGTTCAACCTTCCAAACCTATTTATCTTCACAGCTGGCCATGAAGCCTTGATGCACTGGGCTCTATCATGGCGATGTTAAGGCAGCTTCTACAGACTCTGCAAAAACGGAAGACGACTCATGACTTGGGGCAGTGGCATCTCTGCATCAGCCCAGTGGCGCTAAGGAGTCAGCTGTGAAGCCACCACCACCCTCCACGCGCAGGTCCTTCCTGTGACCCCTCAGCCTGACATCTGAAAGAAGCAGTGACAGTGGGGTCAACCAAGTACCCAAAAAGCTGCCTGGCTGCCATGAATGCTTCATCCATCAAGAATGGAGGGTGATGTGGCTACGCTATGCTACCAGCTTCTGTCTCCAGGACCTATGACGCGGATTGTGGAGTTCAGCAAAGTCCAATGTGGAGGATACATCTTCTTGGCCGGTGACATTCAACTTGCATCTGTACAATCATTCAGCACATGGCATAGACTTTGACTGAAGGGGGTTTAACTGCAATCTTAAAATCTGGCCATTTCAGGAATTCCTGAAATAAATTAGAAGAGGAATTTTATTTAGTTGTTTTTGTTTGTTTGTTTGTTTGTTTTCTAAAGGAATCTCCCCATGGCTCCAAACCACTGTTTTCCACAAAGCAAATGCAAATGAAGTCTTCTCTCATCCTCTTGTCACTTTTTCTGTGTCATCTTTATCCTGCAACAGCTGTACATGATCAAATGGCAGACAAAACATCCTCTCCCCAAAGCCTTCCTTTTTTTTTTTTCCTCAAAACCTTTAGCAATTTTTTTCCACACTTCATTGACTTTTTTTTTTTGCCACTAATCATGTTAGAAGCAGATGCTTTCCAAAACAATGACCTGGAGATTCAGTGATCCACACCTTGCAGATAAATAACAAGCTATATTTATGCAATAAAGTACAGGTAACATAATATCCAGGCACTATATTATCCAATATTAAAATCTTGGCACTTTTCAAGACAGTTTGATAATTTGGAACAATAGAGAACATGTGGGAAAGTTATTTTTGTCAATATTGGTTAATAACTGCACTGTTAATCCATTACCACCACCTACAATACAATAAATAGTTTACATTTAGATGGAGCCTTTCATTCCCCCAGATCCCAAAGGACTTTTGCAAAACAAATGCATTGTGTTGTCCTCTAAGCCAGCACCTGGGCATTGATTTGGTTGTCTCCCTGAGGCAGAACGAAGAGCCCTGTACATTGACTGCATCACTAACCTCTCTTTCCATGGCCTCTGGATTTTCCTGGCAGGTCCACCCACCTGAGTGGCAGTCAGCATTAACCTCGCCTCATAAATGAAGCTCTTGAATTAATTTTCACCTGGAGTGTGGCAGGATTGAAACAGCCTAGCCTGGGGGCTGCAGGCCCATGTCCTGGTACCAGTTTTCTGAAGGGACACCCTTGGGGGCTCTCCAAAATCTCCCACTTAGAAAAAAAAAGGCATTTCTACATCTGCTTGCTGGGCAAAGGCAGCCCCGAAGGGCAGCCCCAAGGTGTTATTCTACACAGTAGCATGAGAAATTTGCCTAGGGACACAAGTTGCCTCTGTTTGTTTGCTAATAGACAGGCTGGGAAGCCCTTGGGGGGTTTCTGGGCAAACCAGGCAGTGTTCCAGAAGGAACAGGCTGGGGTGCAGAATCCTTATTGCAAATTAGCTCCAATAGAGAAATAATGAGCAGCAAGTTTGTCTGCTCAGTGAATTAAGAGAGAGAAGCTTCGGTGAAATGTGTCTTTATATGCATGGAAATAAGTTATTATTTACTCACTTTTGTGCTCATGCCCTCAAAGATGAAGGCATTTGCATGGGACTTCTAATATTTATAGCACATTACAATAAATGCCCACAAGAGCTTGACTGAATACACGCTATTTTATCAAGGTAAAACCTGCTGAAAGTCAAAAGGATCCTTTCTTGGTGCGTGGAGGGCAGAAGTAGACTCTTTACTTTGAAATCTGTATCAACTATGATAATTTAAAACTTCAATTAAAGACTCAGTGACAGATTATCTACAAAATGTCTTCCTGCTGCCCAGTATTTCATCATGACTGTCTCCAGAAGCCCACGCTAACGTGAGTAAGCACGCTTGCCAGGAAGTATTTCATTGTCAGAACGCTTGCTTTTATCTGTCTTGTTGGGTAACAAATTCTTTTGTTGAGGATCGGTGGTAACAAAAATTAAATTAAAAGCAAAACCAGACCCCAAACCAGAAATTTATAATGCTTATTCTGTTCATCCCTCAAGAAAATGAAAGTGCCAAGGCAAAGTCTATTTTAGCAATTGCATTAATGGATGTGTAAATGGGTGAAGGAGCCTTTGAAATGCTCTGAAAAGAATTTCACACTTTAGAGAGGAGAAGTTAACAGTTCTATTGTGGCACTTACTGGAATTCGTAAATTAATTTCCCTGATGCAGCTGTACCACAGAATCTCCCATGATGATGAGGTTTTTGCTAATACAATTATTTTTGGATGCAGTTCCGAAGGAGTGCTTTGTAACATCAAGAGAACAAGGGTCACCAGGATCCCTGCACTGCCCTTTCCCTGCCTCCGCTCACCTCTGGCCACTCCCCGAGCAGCTGCAAGGCTGATGATTTCAAATTGCAGCCAGTTTTTCTTCCACAGAGCAGAAAATGGGGGACAAATGCATATCTGGCCTGAATTTGAGCCCCCCAGAGCAGTGGGCAAAGATCAGCATGTTGCGAACTCAGAACAGCGCTGGAAGAAGGACCTCCAAGGCCACCTGGGATGAACTAATTTCATCTGGATCACAGCTTAAACTGGATTAAGAAATGCAAGTGATGACACAGTGGGGATTCCCCCCAACTCTCCAGCATCCTTGATAGACCATCTCCAAGGCATTGAAGGAAATGTGAAGGGCAACCTTACAGTGATGCATAAGGATGGGCTTTAAAAAACACAAGTCCCACCAATGATGAGGCTCAGCCTGCAGCAGTCAATGGATTTATGGGGAGGGACAAGCAGAGGTTTGGAAATGGGGAGTTCATGGTCAGGTGAGAAGACCCAGGGGAGGTATGAGTAACACCACATAGGCACATCTACAGCCCTGGACACAGGAGAATGAGCACTTTGTGAGGGGTTTTGCTTGGCAAAACTTCAGAGTAAGCAGAGTGAATGGATGTTCTCATTGAACTGCAGGAGAACCCGAGGGCAGGAGGGATAGCACAGATGGTGGCAGCCACGAGCTTGATTTTAACAGCAGTAGGCAAGTTTTGGAGCCTGGGGAGGAGAGAGTTAACAACAGCTGACATAGTTTTGTCTGGAGAAGTCACAATGACTAGAAATAACAACTCAGGGCCATAATTCTGCAGCCTGTCACTAGGAGGAAAAGTGAAATCCAGTGACCTTTCATCTGCAAGACAGAAATGCTGTGCAGCACCTGGAGCTATCGACCTTAGAATCCACTCCAACAAGTTGGATGATGGGACACAAAGGAGAAATGTCCTCTCCTTTCCCTCTATTCCTCTCTCCCTGTCCCCCAGATTTCAGCCTCCCAGTGAACTCTGCCTGCTCCACTGCCACGTGGTGTCCTCTGGCCGAGCAGAGTCAGCTTTGCACGAGCAAAGCACTGGGTAGCAGTTCAGTTTCTTCTGACTATATGGGATATAAATCTCCAAAGCCGCTTGCTCAGACTGCGCTTAAATGATGGTAGAGGGAGGGGAATTGATATTGGCTTTTTATGAATCTTTGGGCCAGGTACGTTAGAATCAACACAGATTTTTGTATTAACCTCACCTCTTCACAGCACTTTTACCCTTGGCAAGATGTAATTAAGAAAGGTGTGAAAATCTATCTGAACATATCGGGAGGAAATTATTCTCCCATTAATGGCAGCAACAGCTAAACAAGTGGGCAAGCTGGGCTGCTAGCAGAGTGCAGCATATAATGCTGTGTTTAAACATCAACCGAGCATTTTCCTTACCAAAATTGTAAGGAGTAGCTTTTGAAATGAGGATTTGTGCTACACATTGTTCTGGGGATTAACACTTTCTCCCAACAGCTGCATTCCTTGAGGTCTTTTGTGTATCAGTCTGAAATGGTGACCACACGGATTGAAACTGAGCTAGAATCTTTTCATCACACTGAAGTGTGGCACTGTAACTGTCTTCACCTCCTTGGTGGTAAGCAAGAGCTAGTGGATGGGAGGGAAAAACAAAATAAATTACAAAAAAAGGAGAGGGGGTTGTGTCTGTCAGTTTGTGTTATCTTTGTGCATTTGTGAAACTGAGCTTTAAATTGACTGGCTGCAGGAGTGAAAATCTTGGTCTCAAGATGAACAGACACCTTACAGCGTTGCAACCCATACTCATTAGGATGTGTCAGGAGGATTCAGGGGGGAAGAGACAGAGCAATGCCTGTTACGCTTTCACATGAAGCTCCCAAACTGTAAGAGGCAGGCGATGGGTGTGTACCATGCTCAGAGCCAAATCCACAAGCAGTAATGACATCTGCTCACCAGATTCCCTGTGGCAACAGAGGCTACCTTGGTGCCTACTCATATCTACTGCTGCATAAATTATTTAATTTCATTTGCAGAGGATAAAGCCAAAACTATGAGCATTGGCCAACTATTGTCCAGTCACCTCTAGCTGCAGCAGGAGGAGTAGCAAGCCCTGCCAGCTGAGAGGTGTCACAGCTCATCCCTACAACCAGGCTGGGATGCAAGGAGGAGTTCATAGAATCACAGAATTAACAAGGTTGGAAAAGACCGTAGAGATCATCAAGTCCAACCTGTAACCTACTACCTAGACTATCACCAACCTATTACCCGATATTATCTCATCATCTAATCATCTAAATCTTGTCCCTGAGTATATCATCCAACCTCTTCTTGAACACATCCAAGGACGGTGACACCACCACCTACCTGGGTAGCCTATTCCAATGGGAAATCACTCTCTGTAAAAAAGTTCTTCCTAACATCCAGTTTAAACCTCCCCTGACGCAGCTTAAGTCTGTGTCCTCTCGTTCTGTCACTGGTAGCCTGAGAGAAGAGACCAACCCCCACCCAGCTACAACATGCCTTAAGGTAGTTGTAGAGGGCAACGAGGTCTCCCCTGAGCCTCCTCTTCTCCAGGCTAAACAACCCCAGCTCCCTCAGTCTCTCCTCATAGGGCTTGTGCTTCAGCCCCTTCACCATCCTCGTTGCCCTTCTCTGGACACGTTCNAACGTTCCTGTCCAAGCCACGGGCTGAGAGCTTCTCCAGTTTACTATGGGAGACAGTGTCAAAGGCCTTACTTAAGTCAAGGTGTATTACATCCACAGCCTTCCCCTCATCAACCAGGCGAGTCACTTGGTCACTTGGGAGATCAGGTTGGTCAGGCAGGACCTACCCCTCCTAAATCCATGCTGGCTGGGCCTGATCTCCTGATCATCCTGCAAGTGCTGCATAATTGCACCCAGGACTATCTGCTCCATAATTTTACCTGCAACTGAGGTCAGGCTGACAGGTCTGTAACTACCCGGGTCCTCCTTCCGGCTCTTCTTGTGGCCGGCTCCCCTCCACAGCACCCCCATGCAGATACACTCTTCAATCCCAAGGAACAGGTACCACACTGCCTCTCCCTGTCACCCATGGCTTTCCTTGAGCCATGCTGCAAGCCCTGGTCTCCCCAGGCCGAGAGACCAGGATCCCTGAGGCATGCAGGCTGCTCTTAAGAGGATGGTGAGAAACACTTTCCTGCCTAAAACAGGTTTCAGAGAACTTTAAATCTGTGTCTCCAACAGATGAGTGGAGAAATTTGGCAAAACCACAGAGGGAGCCTCCTGGCATCTAGCTGAGGGTTCCAATCACTGCACTGTGTCCTGGAGCCCTTTTAATGGGTGGCTGGTTTTCCTTCTGTCCTTGATCCCATCAGTAGGAGTTGCTTCTTTCCCTTTCCTCCTGGTTACCTAGGCACCCTGACTTTTTTTAGAAGAAGCATGCTGCCCACTTCCAATCACTTGGGATGTTGAGGACTGCAACACAGAAAGCCACCAACCCCAAAGACTCTGGTTATTGAGGCAAATGGTCGTAGTGGTGAGGGGCTGGTAGAGTAATCCAGCTGGTGAACATACCTTTTCTCTGAAGGTCAACAACAGCAACCAACCAATGAAATCTCCTACAAACATTTTCTGCTTTTCAACAGAAACATAAAACTCTAGATGAAAACCTTTCAAAATATTTTTGGAGTAAAAAATCATGGCTTAGTATAAACCTCAGGATTTCAAATAGTATTTTTTGGTATAATTTTCCAGACTGATCTTAATTTTGCCAATTCCTTTAGTAAAAGTATGATGCTTTTCCAACTCTTTGCTTTTTCTCTGTCTTAAAGAGCAGAAAATCTGTTGAAAATGTTATTTCTTTGTAAACATTTTCATTTAGCTCCAAACCCAACCATTAGTCTTAACCAGTAGCAGTGATGTATGTAAGAGGAAATATAGATGGAAAGTGAATTCTAAACAGGAGAAGATGAGTCTGAGTAATCATTTCTTACATGTTAAGAAAGCCTTGAAGAGGTTTACGTGAAGCTGGTTCATCTTTTTATCTGTCTTCATGACTACAATAGGGGAAAGGTGCTTTTCCAGAGACATAGGTGTGTATGGGCTGTGGTACAGGACAAAGGAGACCTTCTTGGAAAAAGATTTATTTTCCAAAGAGGCGCTTTAAGTCATCTCAAAACCTTTCTTGGAAGTACTGCTGAATCAGATTGCAATTCCTGAAATCATTTCAGTAGAACAATGAGATCCAACAATACACACGCAGGTTCCAGCACACAACTGATGATGCTACTGCTTTGGTGGGTGTCTTACTGTCCCTGGTGGAAATTTTGCTGTTGATTTTGGTGAGTTTTCCCCTGGTTTTAGGTAATAACCATTGGTTTATTACTTTAGAGATAAAGACTCTCTCTTATATTCTTGACTTCATGTTAGACTAATCATGAGGAATAAAAAGTAAAGACATGAAATGACTGTCACCGATATCAGGGCCCAACCCTATAAAGCCTTACACAGGTCAGCAATCCTATCAGCTTCAGTGAGAAGACACAGGCCAGGGACGGCAACTTTCATTTTCACAGTTGCCACCTTGTACCTGAAGCTCGTGCACAAGGAGAAAGCACCAGCCCCAATACCAGCCTGTGCTGATGGAAGCAAATTTGCTGGCGATGCATCAGTGACAACATTCTAATCATATGTTTCCTTTACATCTCTTTGTTAAAGCCAATACAGGACTTTCTTACCATTTTTGCAGACAGGACAACACTGTTCTGGTTCATAGACTGGGTTGACACACTCGGGAACTGCGCAGTCTGCTACAACACAGTGAACTTCATTGCTGGGCTCGCAGCGACACCATTCGCATGGCGAGGGCTAGGAACAAATCTCAGATTAGCCCATTTCCTCCTGGAGCTCACAAGTTTGCAACATTTCTATCTTGTCATAAGATAAACACATCAGTGGTCTATACCTCTTGACCGTGTTCATTCATCGTGGGTAACACAAATTAACCTACAGAACAAAATAGTAACATCTGAAACAGGCAACCAGAACATTAGAAAAACCAGCCAGTGTGACATTTGCTTTCCCAGAGTGGGTGTGGGGTTTTCCAGCTTCCATGAGACTTAAGGTCTCTTTGTCAAGAAGACCAAGCATATCCCACCAGGTTGTACCTCTGCTCTACCCATCTGGTGTTTTCTTACATGTTTGGCTGGGAGCAGAGCAGGATTTTTGGAAGATCATGTGTGGTGGTTCATCCTAGAAAAGGAGGACAGGGTGATTTTCCAGGTCACAGAATCACAGAATAGTTTGGGTTGGAAGGCACTTCAAGGATAATGTAGTTTCCGCCTCCCTGCCATAGGCAGGGACACCTCCCACTAGAGCAGGGTGCTCAAAGCCCCGTCCAACCTGGTCTTGAATACTGCCAGGGATGGGGCATCCACAACGTCCCTGTGCAACCTGTGCCAGTGTTTCACCACCCTCATAATGAAGAACTTCCTAATTTCTAATCTAAATCTGCCAGTCTGAAGCCATTACCTCTCATCCTATCACTTGTATCTCACATAGACCACCACTGCCAGCAAACCCCAAGATGTCGGAAAGGTGCTGCTGGGGTGGCCTGTCCCTCTGCTAGCTTCTTGATGTGCATTCACATGCCACTGGAGGGGTGAAAGCATTTTGTTCTGTGTTTGTGCAGCACCTGCATTAGGGATCTGTAGGCACTCCCGTAACATAACCATTAGATCTGGTCCCGGCCACACTCCTGCCTGTGTCAATAAGGCTTGTGAGCGGTTCCCTTGTACAGAGTAAGAAAATAATCGAGAGCCTGAATAATTCTGCTGAAGTCAGGGAGTTCTGGATTAAAGCACCCAGCTAAATGGCTTTGTTTCAGCTCCAATGATTCAGACCGGAATTTCTATCTACCTCCAAATAGTAGAGTTGTCACTGCCTCACCCTTAGAAAAGCTGTGGGAATCTGCCGAAGAACAGAACAGTCAAGTGTTTTAAGGTTCCCAGGGTCCTTATGTGTGTGTGAGTATGGTGGAAGGATGACAACAGAGCTAAGGAACAGGAACAACAGGAGAATTTGAAATGAAAACAGGTTCCTCTCAGCACCTGTAGTTTCAATACCTCAGCAATGATAGGTCCATCATGAACACCTGAACAAGTAGATGTGGAGACTGGAAAAAATGTGGAGACTGGTGGGAATCTGCAACAATGGGAACTCTTTCATATTAAAAAGAAAAAAAAGTAGATGCAAAGGAAAGGAGGATTCATCCCCACGTGTTTCAGACCCCAGTGATATGTCATTTCTACAAGACAGATACAACCTGTGAGCCCTGGTTCCGGCAGGTAAAAAGCTTTTCAGCTCACCTCTAAGAAGCTCCATATGTCTTGAGTCAAATAATTTATTTCCAGGAAATTCATTTCTACCTTAAAATACACTCATTAAAGCTCCCCTTGCTTTGTCTCAGCATCTGCAGTCTATAATTCCCATCACCTCTCATTTGCTCACAGCTTTGGCAATTTAGGTAAAATCAGAACTCCTTGATCAAGAGAAGAAGTCTGGAGGTGGAATTCCTCTCTCTAATTATCTTTCCTCATTCAATTCTGTTTTGACTTCTGTCTGAAGCACCAGGAATCTAAATTCATTTGACTGACATTTCTTATTCAAGCCTATTTAATAAGAAGAAACAACACAGAAGAAAATAGGCAGAACTATTTGCTGAGGGATCAATAAGAAAATTGCTGCTTTGTTTTTACTCATTTTATTCGCTAATTATACAGAGCAGTAGAACTAGATCTTGTGATTTGTGGAGGTTTTGAATGACGTATCCTTCAGGACTTGTCCCCATCTCCAATACGACCGTGACTGCAATGCTAAGAAATACATGATGCATTTCCAGGTCTGCAGCCCAATCTACAGCTTAAAGATGATCAGCACAAGTAGAAGATGCCCCTCAACGACCCTGTAGCCGAGTAAATGAGACATGACATACACATCTTCTCCTTCCGTGTTGTTGGCATAACATGAAAACGACACTGTAATAAAATGTGATGCTGCTTGATGCTGAAAGCAGGTTTTTAGGAGGGAAGAGCTACACATAATTAAAGAAGGAAAACAGATCTCGGCAGTATAAGGAATGAGCAGCCGGCAAATGAAAAGGCTGCTTTGGCATGAATGACGTGGCTTTCTTCAGCCACCTCCTCCTCCCCATCAAGTTCAAGGTACTTTTCCTGCCTCCAGCATCTTTCTCTATCTGACTGTTTTGTTCCCTTGCCAGCATCCCTGACTGTGGTTCCTATCCACATGCTCACCTCTGTGGGCAACCTCAGCCTTCCTGCCCATTTATTTTGTGAATGTCTAGATACTTTCTCCCATGGGATGTACTTTGGGATTTGATTTGCAAGCCCCTGCGCTTTCAGACAGGACTTTGCCCCAAGCACACTGATTAAGCATCTTTTTACTGTTGCCTGTGTGCTCTGCACGCGTGCTCTTAATTTGCCTGGAGCTATCCTTTTTTTGTGGAATAACTATGGGACATTGTCCAAAAAAGTCCTTATTTATTTACATAGGTGACATGGAGACCAAATGGTAGAAAGACGAAGTGGGAACTAAGGCAGAACAGGGAGACAATGAACGATGTCCCAAAGGTTTGTTTCCTGATTCTTTCATCCAAGAACCACAGAATCATGGAAAAGTTTGGGTTGGAAAGGACCTTAAAGGTTCCAACCCCCCTGCCACGGGTAGAGACACCTTCCACTTGACCAGATTGCTCAAAGCCTCATCCACCCTGGCCTTGAACACTGCCAGGGATGGGGCATCTACAACTTCTCTGGGCAATCTGTGACAGTGTCTCATAATCCTCACAGTGAAGAATTTCTTCCCAATTTCTAACCTAAATCTCCTCTTTTCTAGTTTGAAACCTCTGTCCCTCATCCTACCACTACAAGCCCGTGTAAGAAACCCCTCCCCAGCTTTCCTGTGGCCCCAGGTCTGCCTGGGAGGGCAGGTTCATTCTCTGCTTCTACCCAGGGAAGGGAGCTTAAAGATTCCAACCCCAGAGGAAGGAGCCAGCACTCATTTGGTTGTGTGGCTGAAAAACCTTAGTCTCACGTGCTGTTGAATGGGAAACATCTGCAATTGGCAGACTTTGTTATTGAAGGAAGAAGGAAGGAAAATTAAAACAGAGAATAGAGAATACACTTGGCTAATAAAGATTTTATGTGCATGAGCACATAATGATAAACTTGCTGGATGATTTGAACAAACAAAGCAAAAAGAGCAGCAAAGCAAACAGAAGGAAAAACAAGACACACCCTGAGGAGAGGTAATTGGGAAGCCAAACAAGACGTGGACACCTTATCTCCTGATATTCCCTCTTGTGCCCACCACACCAGTTCCCCACTATTTTCAAGCTCTTTTTGGAGGCAAATGCCAGCACATGTAGGAGTACCAATCGCTAACGTAACCCAGCTACCCCTCACAGTGATGAGGGGTTCCTCCCACCTGTGGGTCCTTCTTTAGTCAGCTACTCGGTTTCATAAAACCACAGAATTTCATGCCCCTGAGAGGTCTACATGTGAGAGCTCCAGCAGGCCCTCAAGTCAGCCAGAAGTACTGGTGGACAGACAAAGAGACCACATGATCAAACAGTTCTTTAGGACAATAGCCTAAAATACTAATTCTTCCCAAACTTAAGGCAGAGGTGGAGAAAAAAAAAAAAAAGGAAAATTGAATTCAAAACTCGGTGCTTGAATCTGCCCTTTTACTTTTTCCTGAAGCTGAAGAGATTTGAATCAACCATTCTCTTCAGACCAAGGCAGCTGGTACAATCACACAAAGAACCAATACTCAAAACTTCAAACTTTTTGGCAAGATCTTGCAAGAATCTTCTGTAAGACCTGAGCTTTTACTGCACCTGAGCTACCTTGTCTAGTCCTAGAAATTCTCCTGTCCCAAATACTGATGTTCTCCTGTACCTCATGCCTTGTCCACACCTACACCATCCTCATCCACCTCTCTGCTACCTCACATGAAAGACTTCTCTACAACATGTTCTATGACTGCTCAGCAAAAGGGTGTTACTGAGTAGTAAGTATTCTCCTTGGTGGAAGCATATATAGGTATATATACGAATATATGTGAACCGTTACCGTGCAGCCCTCCTCTGCCCTGTCTCCAGTAATGATTTCTCTGTCTCCATGTCTGCTTGTCAATCACTCTCAGCTGCTTCTACACAAACATCTCTACAGATGGAAAGGGAGTGATTTACCCAAGACAAACAAAAAGCTCTGCAGACAGCCTCTGACTGATACTTTTTCTTTACCTGTTTGCTCTGTCAATCAGAAGTGATTTCCTTCAGCATTTGCTCTGCTGCCACATTCACCAAGCTGCCTGTGGTTTCCAAGCATGCTCATTTCAGCCCCACAGGCTGTTGCTCAGCTCAGAAGAGATCTCAGACCAAGCGTTAAGGCCGCGGTCTCCTGTGATCAGCTGTGATTAATCCAGCCAGTGTCACTCAGACTCAGGGTTTGAGCTGATGACTCTCCAGAAGCCAGAAAAACAATGCCCGTTTTCCAAGCAGCCTTCTGAGAGCGAAGTGTTACTTGGCACCTAAGTATTTCAAGTGCCAGTGGATCTTACATCATTAGAATGTACTATACACAGACCTATTGCTGCCTGAGACCTCCCACTCTAGGAATTTAGATGCCAGCTCTTGATTTCCTCCAGGCACATTCAATACAGACCAAGACTTTGGACGGATCTCTCCTCACCTTTTCAAGAATAGAGTTTGAATTGCACAGTATTTTTTTAATCCCTAGGTTTTCAACCGCATGGAACAAGGCTGACATCTTGGCTGGAGCTCGCATGTAGCCTGCTGAAAGATACTGTAAACTCTTGCATTGCCCTGTAGCAACCTGTTCTGAGATCCAGTCATCAGGACTTACTGGGCTGCTCTCTTCCTCCTCTTCTCCACACTCTCCAGCTAATCTTGAAGACAGTATTTGTATAAGAATGTCCCAGCTTCCCATACTCAGTCTTCTTCTCATTGACAACGTCCCATGAAGTGGTCACAGGTCCTTGTGCTGTCTGCCTTACTGCACAACAGCCCTCCACCAATTATAAGAAACAACTACAGAGCAATACAAACCTTACAACTATTCAATCACAAATACTCGATATTTCTTTTGAGGAAGAAAAAGAGAAAAGCTTCATGTTTGTGTTTGCAACCATTGGATCACGTTACCATAGACACATATAGATCATCATGCAGAGGTTGTTCAAGCCAGCAGAAGACAATCTAAGTATTGAGCAGACCTGCTATTGGGCCTGGGATGCTTTTCAAAGTCAAAGAGGTGTATTTACAAAATGGACAGAATGACTGGAGAAGTCTGCTTGGTTGACTGGAATTTGAAGTGGTGTGTAACCAAGAAATTAAGCCATCAGGCCTGCCTTCTGAGCCCAAGAACCCATCACATCAGAGCAAAGGCAGAGCAGATGCCAAGACTCTTGATATCTCTGCAGACCTTAATCAGGTGTGTTGGGTCCTACCTCCCATAAGCATCAAAAAGGAAATGGTAGTATAGAGTCATAGAATCACAGAATCCTTTTGGTTGGAAGAGACCTTTAACATCATTGAGTCCAACTGTTCTCCCAGCATTAGCAGGGCACCATTAAAATGTGTCCCTCAGCACCACATCTCCCCTCGAGGCACCTCCTGCCTACATGTCCCCAGGGCAGGCTGGATGTGTCCCAACCCCTGTGAGTGCTGGACTCCAAGGGAAGGAAAGCTGAAAATGATTGCTGCTGGCAGTCTCTCCATCTTTTAGTTTTCAAAAGACTGTGCACCAGATAATCACATTCACACAGACAACCACACCCAGCCTCCAGCCTCAGACAGGCTCGACCAGCAACATCCTGCTCCAGGTGGATAAAACAGCAGGAAAAGCAGAGCCATGTACAGCGAAGCCTCTCAAATTGGGCACTTATATCTTAAGAGCAGCTGTAACTTTTAATGACGCTGAGGACAATGGCAATTCTAATAGAAATGATTTTTGTAGCTACAGTTTCAGGTGGTGAATGTATTGGCAGGAAGCAAGGAATACAAGGAAGTTAAAAATGACCTGATGAATAAAATTGAGGGCAAAACCAGTTTCCACATTGTGGCTGAGTTGGGAAGTCATAAACTGAGAGAGGTGAATAAAAAAGAACCTGGGATAGCATTCATCGAAGAGACTCCTAGAGTCGAAACTAGAATAATTTTCATTGTTATTGAAATTGCCAGCGATCTCAGGCAGATTAGCAGAGATTGTGGGGAAGTTCAGAGAAAGCTTTCCGCTGAGAAATGCTGCAGGTAAGAAAGAGCAGAGAAGGGGCTATCTACGGAGATACCTCAAGGCAAGTCTGAAATCAGCCCATTTCTCTTCAGGGCTGCTTGCTTTGCGTTTGCTACTAGCAGCGCATAAATAACCATCTAAATTGTGATAAAAGTTTGGTAAATGGTTCTTTTGTGTGTGTGCGTGTGCCAATACAAAAACTTACATGAGGCAAAAAATTTCACTCATTTTTGTCACTTACTTAAAAAAAAAAAAAAAAAAAATCCAACCAGCTAGTGGAGACCCAGTGTCAATTATACTCCAGAAACCGTAATGACTCAGGTTTTCCATAGGTGGAGAGTTGTTCCAATAAACAATCTGGTGGGTGATTATAGGCGAGGACAATCACTGAAAATGCCATCAGGTTGCAAATGATTTTGCAACAGGAAAAAACTACGAAGTCATTAGATAATTTACTCTGCAGGGAAAAACTGGATCTGTATCCTACTCCTATGGAGCACCAGCAATACTAATGAACTGTGCCATCCGAAAACTGACAAATGCTTGCAGCACACTGCAGGTGGGCGAGAACAAGGAAGGACCTGCCATCCAAGGAGCAGCAGAAGTGGATGCCAAGATCCTGTATGTCCCAGGGAGCCCCCAACACACACACAAAGTGTTACTAATGTAAGACTGAAATGAAATGACAGATTTCTCACTTGACAGAAAGACAATACAAACACATTGCTGAAAATGTTCTCTATAAATGGTGACTCCATCCTACACTCAAAGTAGCCTCATCACCAGAAGGCTGGAGATGACTTGCCTATTTTCTTAGCCTCCAGATGCTGCAGCTCTCCAACCAAAGCTCAAACTTAGCTATCCCCAACTGTGCTTCTCTATTCACAGCTACAGGAGTTTTTCCAGCAGGCTGATGACCAGGTGTGGGTACTGGAGATGGAAAGGCATAAAGATGCTGTAATCCCCGCCAGGTCATGCCTGTCCATACCTAAAAACACCATTGCCCTTGCCATCCTTTTGTCAAACCTCCTGGGAAGCTGGGATCAGGGAGAAAAGCAGAGAAGATGGGCCTCACCATGGGTATCCTGGGCCCTCATCTGATGATCCAGGACTGTGACAGCACCAGGAGCCTTCTACTCAAATATTTGTTATGTGCCACACAACCTGATGGGTTTAAATGGCTCTGGGAACCACGTCTGGATCTGGAGAGTGACTCCTCCATTAGCTGATGAAAGGGAGACAACCTTGAGCCAAGCCCTGGCCCTTTTTCCAGGGGAGCTGTGTATCTGCAGTCTCGTGGCTGCTTTTTCCTCCTGAGAGCAGCAGCGGAGCATTCCATAACAACATGACTTTGCACTTCTTCCCTAAGAATGCTCTCTTGGTTTTGATGTATGTCTCATTTTATTCCTTACAATAGCTGCACCTCGCATACCCCAGGGCTGAGGGGGCTGGAGTTCTCTATTACTTTAGTGACAATTTATATGACTCTATTATTTTTTCATTCAGACACGTCCTGTGCACAGGGAACAGGATTCCTTTTGAGAGGTTAGGGATGACAGATGGGAGTGTGGCTCCAGCGTGCAATATGCAGCCCTGCTCAGATGCAGATGAAATGTTCGTGTGCGCTTTGCATTTGTTACACTCCTTTTTCTATCCATTGGGAAAGTGAGCTCAGCTGGCAGCTCCCTGCTCTTCACTCCCTCTCTATGGGCTCTCACAAGGAAGAAGCCCTGTCCAGTAGACAGTCTCCTGGGGCAGGGAGGAAGGAACCAAGAATCTGGTCAGAAAGGTGATCCCTTTTACCATGTTTCCTCGAGATCTGAATCTGCAGTTTCCTTTTTCATTCACACCAAAAGATGTGAGAAGGTGGCGAGATCAGCTCTGTGGACTGGTAGAACACTGAATTTGTAAGCTCCTCCTGCTGTAGACCCTCCACTGCAGATTTCAGCGCTGTAACACCCTCAGCTTCAGTGTTTCACATTGTCTGACACCTCTTGTGCCCGTACCATCCCCTGGAACTGCAGAGGAAGTTCCTGCATCCCACTAGCACACCAATATGCTCTCTCCTTCACTCCAAAGGAGCAGCTCCTTCCTGGATGTTTTGCTCTTGCTCACTTCTGTGGAGCTCAGGATTCCCTCCAGCACTGAAGCTGGAGACAGGAGCTCATTACATCCCCTTCTCCTTTGCTGTCTCTATGCCCTTCTTCAAAGCCCCATCCTGCCAAGTTGTGGCTGTACCAGTGGGTTGGCATCACAAGTGTATCTGGATTTGCTGTGGTTTTGGTTTCCTTTGCTCCTGGGCTTCGGCACTGGTCCCATTTCCATTGCATGTTGAGAGGTAGGAGAGGGGCAAATGCATCCTATCAAACACTGACTTGTTCCTGGTTGCTGCTTCTCTCTTACTCTCCATTATCTACACTGTTCTGGACAACCTAGCCTAACTTTCTACTTTCTGGCAGCTGGCAAAGTGGCTTAGGCATCATGGGAGCCCCCTTGGACTGATACTCATGTCAGGTCAGCATCATGCAAACTCCACAGAGCAGCATCTAACTGGTACCAAACTTTGCACCAGTGCAACATCTCTGTGGGCTGCTAATGACCCGTGGAGCTGCAACAGTTCACAACAGTGGAGACCCTGCTCCACCTGCACCACAGAATAAAGCAGCTCTTTACCAGCTGGCACTATGGAGAAGGCGTTTTCCAAATTCTCCCATCTGCCCCTTGCATTCAATGGCCAGCTCCTGAGGAGAGAAGGAGGTCCAACAGGGTCCAGGGAGGTTTATGACCCTCAGGGGATGTGATCACAACTGGTTATGAGCACAAGCTGGGAAAGATGTGGTTTTCTGTGATCAGAGAACACGCTGGGGGCTGCTAACAGAGGGAGCACACTGGGCTAACCCTCACTCAGAAAAGTTTTCCTGCCTGAGATGACCACAGTTAACAACTGTCTGAGGGACTCCCTGCCTTGAGAAGCTGCTTCAAGCCCTAATGCTCCTCCAAGCATACCAATTTTATTGTCATTCCCAAAGAATCACCTCTGGACTGTTCCAAAGGAAGCCAAACACTACATGTATCTTTATTTTGCAACTTGACCGAGCATTGTCACTATACAACTTAGCATCTTAAAAACGATAGCTAGGATAATTACCTAATTGAGTATTGTTTTTAACAAATGGAATTCTGCATAAAGCACATTCCAGGAGCAACAATCACACACCTGCACTCCTCACTCTGGTAGGGAAAGGTTGCCTAAAAAACTTCTTGCCAATGATCTGCCAGCATTTCTAGAGATGACATCCTTCTTCACAAGCTGATGACATGAGGACCTCATGCTCACCAGCCCTACAGAAACATCTTCAGTGACAGAGGTGGACATAGCCTGGCAGAGCCAAGGGATGAGAGCTTCTCTCCTTGGTCCCACTGCATTATCTGGCACAATAATAAAGCTTCAGACTTCATTTTAAGAGTTGCTGGTAAGAGTTCCACATATTGCACATCCCATTTTCTTAATAGCGTGGCTCCAGCAGCAATGGAGGGGAGAGGAGGTGCTAGAGCCTCTTCTCTGGCTGCACAGCCAGCTTCTCTTTCAGGAATCTCTGGCCAGCCCCGACTCCTGGATGCACATTGAGCCCATGGGCTATTTCCCAGAGTGAACATCTGAGAGCCCAGTCACAGCTTTGGCACTACAAACGCTGGGCACATATTATGTCCTATGTCATATTGACTGGAAATATATCAAATCCTTGGGCTTGCATGTACAGGCCACATCCTGCACATCTTCACTGTGATTAAAACATGAGGCAGGGGGTTTGTGCTCAATTCCCAGAGGTTTTGAATCATGCTGATGCTCAGGTTTTGGGTCTCCTTGATTTCAGTGAGCAGCCAGCAACACCAAGCTCTGAGCTTTTGGGGCCTCCACGTATTGCTGTGGTCTGGGGAAAGCAACAGTGTGGATGTTCTGTAGCCAGATTCTGAATTCAGCCCATCTTCTTTCACCCACCGTAATAATAGACTTGTGCATAATGTTATGGAATCAGCAGCTAAGTGCAGAACATGATTTTAAGAATAGGTATCGCTGTAGATCAAGATGTGACATGTGTATCTATTTTAGCATGTTTTCTTGGTACAAATTATGACAGAAATACAGTAAGTCCGTAATTTCAGATTCCTTTGCATAGACATTGTCACTGTAATTTTGCCAAGAGGGAGATAATAAATCATATTTTTCCATCTGACTGCTGTTCTGTTTCCCCTGTCTGATTTCTGTGGCTGTCTGCTATCTTCAGAGCTGGCATTGCTCATGGCTCCTTTTATTAAGGCACAGGCACGTTATTGAAATTTCTTTTGTGTTACGATTTTCTAGCTTTACATGAAACTGCAGAACACACAAGAAGGAAAAAAAAGAAAACAACCAGCCCCATTTGTTTGAGTCATAGTAGAAAAAAAAAAACAACAAACAACCTGCTGCTGCACACATCTTGGAGACAAAAATGGCAGTATTAAAGTCAGGACTCATGCTGGTTTGGGTTAGTAATCAGTTTCTTGGAATTAATGAGGGAAGAACTAAAAGTAGTAGTGATTTGGATAACTGGTTGAGTGTACTACCAGAAGTTTTTGATAATGCTAGTTCTTGCCATGATTAGCTTGCCCTGATTTGAGTGATCCACCCTGAAACTGAACACTCACAAAGGAGAAGCCACAGTAAAGAACCTTCCTTTTCACCCTGCTCTGTTTTTCCAGTGCCCTAACACAGCTCCTCCGGTTAAAGGTGCCCTATCTCTGTCCTCTCACCCTGATATAAGCTGCAGCATCCACAGTACAGCTGGGCATCTCAGAGCTCCCATGCAGGGTGGAGGGGCTCCTCGAGAAGCCCACTGCACCATCCCAGCACTGGACAGTTGCATGCTTCTCCCTCTCGCCTTCCCTTTCCACCCAGGGCTGCAACAAACTCTTGCTTTTCACCTGACAGCACCATCTCACCAGTAATGCTCTGGGAACATCTCAAACGCTTCATTCATATTTGATAAGGTTGCAATCCCAGGCTGGGGAGCTCATGGACAGGGCAAGGCTGTAGTTTTCACCACTTCATTTCTATTTCTAGCTCTATTTCTGGGGCTGGGAAATCACTTTTTGGTTTCATTGCTGCCTCTCCTCCGGCAGCTGAATGGACATGCTGCATTTCGGGGACTAAGAGAAGCTGGGAGAGCAGTTGAATGCACCCTTGCATGGAGCAAGCACCTTTTCATGAGAGGCTTTATTTTGTTAAGTTATATTGAGATCACCACATTAATAAAACATTTCCAAAGAGCATTAACAAAGGAGGAGGAGGAGATGCCACTACTGAGAAGTAAAGGTTTCCGTAACAAGCTGCGAATTAGTATATGATAATATTATGCTTATACAGTCCTTCATTTATTTTGGTTTCTGATTATAGCCCAGAGATCCCTGTCAGAGTCATGATCCCTGTTGTGCAAAGTGCTGCTCGAGAAGGCACAAAGTCAGTGAGACACAGAAGCCCTTGCTGAAGGATTACAGATGATTTGTGGACAAAACAAAGCAATGAACTTAAGATGTAGTGGCAGGAAAAATAAAGTAGAACTCCAGCAGTGAAATCCTGGCTCTTTTCAAGTCAGTGGAGATTTTGCCCAAGAATGAAGCTAAAATATCACCTTTCTCAGTGGGGCTGTTTGCACAGTGTGGGGACCAGCCCAGGGTTGCTCCCCCATCTCTCCACACTTGTGCTTGATGCACAGGACAAACATTTGGGCATCATCTAGTGACTTTTTGAGTGAGGATGTGTTTGGGAGCAGTGGAGGCAGAAAGGGAGCAGACAAGGAGGTGGAGAAGCCATGGGAAAGGGTGGGCAGATGACAGATAACAGCAGAAGTTGAGCATTGGCAGAGCCAACGTCTGGAAGAAACTGCAGTGCTGTGTTTGGCATAAAGTAGGGCTGCCATGGAAGAGCACCCAAAAAAACGTTCTTGATGTTCAGGGCTCTTTCCTAGCTCAAGTTCACAACTGCAGGTTGAACCTGCTCTTCTGACCTGAGTATTACCAGCAGGACCACGTTGTGACACCAAACCCTTTTGTGTTCCCATCCAAAGGATAACTCCCCAATGCCCTGACAGACAAAGAGATATTTTAATGCCTGTGACTAGAAAATTTCTGCTGTTGACTTTAGAAGCATGCCACCACATGACCAAACCCCATGTCACCAGGACTGACCCTCCTGCAGGGACGGGGAGCAGTTCCTGCCTGTAGTGTCTAACCTAAAGAGAATGTTTCCAGATGTCAGCATGACAGTCTCTTGTTAACCAATCATCCATTTCCCAGCTATGGTGTTTTGTTATACATTAATGTAAGGTCCCCAGAAGGTTATTCTGGATACACCTCCACTGAGTGGTGAGAGATCAAGGAAGTTCAGAAGTGATTGAGGACTTTTCAAATGGACAACACAATCCTCTTCAAATGACCCCTGTAAATACACCTTAATCACGCTGCAAACTGCGGTTCTCCAACGCGGGTAGGCGTGCGCTTTTCTGTCACTAAGTTATGCAGGAGAGCAGAAACTAATCAGCACTCAGGAGAAGTTGTCTCGCTTGTCCATAAGCTGCCAATGAACGTCCATCAGACTGGCGGTACACACCATCTCTTGGAGTCTACATAAGCTGCTGTCTGGGAACCTTCATTTAAAGCACCTTGACTGCCCCCAACAACTGGGAGCAGCTCTCAGAGTTGTTGTTAGTTTGTTTTCTCTCCCTGGGGAGAAAGCGGAGGGTTAACAACTGCCTGAAAAATCTCTGCTAGTGCAGGAGAGCGTGGAGTGCTTGGAACTCCAACCTTAACCTCCAGGACTGAAACCCAAACAGGGCTGATGTGTGGGAGAGAAAGCAAGCTGCTGCATGACCCTGAGAAGCCCCACCATAGCCCTCTGGAGAAAACGGAGAGGCTGCTGAGACTTGCAGCAGCCCTCACACCTTCCTGACAGCCACCACAGCCACCCAGTACCCCATGTTTGCCTTGGAGACGGGCTGGAGGAAACCCACAAAGATCTACCTCCCAGGACCCATAACAGATCTACAAAGATGCTACACAGGGTTACTAAACCATCTGGCAAGGACATAAGGTTCTACAAAAGGATACAAGAACAACTACTAATGGGTTTAGACTTACAACTGAACTTCAGTTCAGCATTTCATCTGCACCTGTGAACAATTGAGGGGCACAAGCACAAACATTTGGACAGCTGGCTGAGCTAGATGGCTTTTTGTTGTGTTTATGTTTTGCATTTATGATTGTTATGAGTTGAAAGAATGAGAGGAACAAGAACAGCTCACTAAGAGAAAGCAATGTATTCAAGAAATGGGTCTCTATAACTACTCCTTTATCCTGAGACAGTCACAGTTGCTGTTAGTGGTAAGAAAAAAGATGTGGATTTCTCACCTCAAACTTAAACAGGAATCTAGAAACAAGACAGTAGAATACTCCCAGATGGAAAACTTGCACAGATTTTGATATAACAGAAAAAAAACTCCGGGAGAAAAAACATAATCCTAATTTCTGCAGACCAGGCAGTTGAAATTCCTACAAGGAGTGTCAGTCCTGGCACATACAGACATACACAAAGATTTTTAAATAGAGGCTAACACCAGCTGGGACTACCAAGTGACAAGTGCTTCTGTGGATTGTGATTTGGAACCTAGATACCAGCAAAAGTAAATCAAGAGGGTGAAAGGGTCACAAGCCCACATAAAGCTGTTTCCACTGAGAGAGGCTTGGTTTTGAGTCAGAATGGCTGGAGCAAGCCTCTCCTCTTTGACTTCAGAATGTGTGGAACGGGCTTGAGAAGTTTGCAGGCCTCCTAAATTGAACAAGATGAGGGAAGAGCAGAGTTCAGAGCCTATAAACCCCATGACCAGCATGGAATTCCATCCGTGGAGCTGGCAACAAAATCTTTGTTCTGTTGGAGTGAACAGCAAAATGTCTGGATGCTTCAGTGAAGTCAAGATTTCACTTCATAGCCACAATTTCCTGAATCTTGAAGTTCTATCTCTGCTATAGCATTTCTAAAGTCATAGCTAACAGGTGCTTCTTTTTTCCCCAAAAAGATCCCTGGAAGTGAACAGTAACCTGCCATTGCCTGAATCCCTTCCACTACTTAGAGGAATTAAAAAAACCGAACAACATAAAAAAAAAAAAAAAAAAAAGAAAGAATTGAACTATTTGTTCTAGGTGAACACATAGATTTCTGAAAAATCATTTTCTGCCCTACTCCACATGGTATCGTGCTCTCAGAATAACATGGGTTCAGGTCAAAAGCTCCACTGTCAACTGAATTAAGCCTGAAGGATCTTGCATGAGTCCTGGCCTGAAGGCTACCATCTGTAAGAGTGGCATGCCACCATCTACTCTGCATTGCTCAGAGGATACCACAACTTCTCTTTCCACATGACACCACATGGTTTTTGACAACAGCACACAATGAACCAGGCTGCTCTAACTCTCTCCAAGAGCCTTTCAGCCCTACGTGCTGTTTCTCTATCCTTTAATCCTTGTCAGGGTGCAACTACTTCTTTCACAAAAATTGTTTAGTACTTTTGTACTTCATTCACATGCAAAAGATACTTTAATGGGAAGATCCATCTCTTTATTCTCCCACTGAAATCTCTCCAAAAGAGTCCTTGTAACTTTCTCCTTCCTAAAACCTCTCATACCTTTGTTTTGCCTTGTGCCTGTGACATTAAACTGCCTTGCCCATGCTAAGTGATTGCAGCTACAGGTGGACAGAAAAAGATGAACATAAACCAGGCAGGATGAAAGAAAGGAATTCAATACTACTTTCACTGTAAATGTGGGGAAAAAAGGAAAATGTGATCTATGTAACTGAGATATTGTAAAGTATACAGACCTACAGAGAAGTATTTTCATTGTCAGAAGAGAAAATGAACTGGCAAGTGTATCATGAGATTGGGCATATAGCCATGAAGAGTTATAGGCTGTTGTTAATTACAGAGGTACAAATCCTAAAGCCATGTCACCTGTGAGAACAAGCGCGCATGCCTCTACTGCCTTTGCAGACCCCATTCTCCACGGTGAAACACTATTTTCCTTGGCATAACTGAAAACATGCAAACTCATTGGGATGAGAGGTGCAGGTTGTGTAAAGGGTGATGTTTTTTGAAAATCTGGTTGTATTTTTAAGATGTATTCCAGAGGGATTTCCTTATGTCATTCCTAGTAGGAACCCAATCATTACAATTAAGCTCCATACTTCTCATTCCTTGAGATGGTCATCTGCCTAGGAATTCACCTTCTGCCATTCTAGACAGTCTTTTTGTAGCTGAGATGAAAATGTTATATATAGCTTGCAATCTGCTTGCATTCTCATAGAGTTATGAGTTAACAACCTTCGGTCAGGACCATTCCATCAGCTCTGGCTATCCAAATTGGAAAAGGGATTCTTAAAGTGCACTTGATATTTGTCTGTCACCATTTTTGCTGACACCAGAGGTAGTCCAGTCTGACTAAGGCTATGAGCAAAGGAGGAGGTTGTCCAGAGTAGCAGATGCAGAGGGATAGCATGGTACATGGGGGTTTTGATCTACTGTTTGCCCTCAGCAAGTGCACCTAAGGGGGAGGTGGTAGCTCTTACACTGGCCAGACCTACAACACCACTAAAAAGGGCTTCAGCTTCAGCATGAACTGATAGCAGTAAGCAAGTATTGAGTGTCTTTGAGAGCCCCCAACAGAAATACAATTGCTATAAATACTGAAGAAAAGGTTTCATACCTTAAATTCCTCCAAGATTTTGTAATTTTTCCCATGATATTCACAAAAGTTTTTCACTTCTTTGCATTCTGGACAGCATCCATTGTGTTCCACTTTCGTGCACTTTGGATGGATTTTAGGGCATTCCGGCTGGTCGCAAATAGGTCCATCCTCAGTACAGACACAGGGACAGTTGGAATGTCCTGGGAAAAAACGTTCTCCTAGTTTGTACACAAAGCCACTGTCATCCACACAGCCCTTCCCTCTGTAGTCATCGAAGATCAGATTGTCATTACTGGAGGTCTGGTCCCCTTCATCGGCGGCATAGTCTTCATGGTTGATGGCAGCTGGAGTGACCAAAGCTGGGATTACAAACAGAAGTATCCAGGCTTCATGGATATGAAGAGCCATCCCCCTCCTCAGCTTCTCCATGGGATCTCAATGGCAGATGGAAATAGCTGCTTCCATAGGAAGACCAGTGGCGTGCTCTGCAAACAAACATTTCAAAGTGAGAATAAACTCAAAATTCTAAGGAGCATTGGCTTATAAAGGCTGTGGTTTTAATCAGCACCCAAGAATAAATCAGTGCTCTCAAACTGCACTACCACCTTTTCATCTGAATCCTCTTCTCAATTATTCTTGAAGAGAATAAAGCATATGAAACACATAAATTAGACCCACACGCCCCCGAAATATCTCTGCAGAAATAGTGGCTCACAGAATCATCTCATTTTTACTTTCCTCATTTGTGCAGTTCAGTTTTCTCATGCATCAGAAATTAGACTAGCTGCCTGAAACGGCACGGTGATGGGCAGCTCAGAGGGCTCTGGACCCAAGTTTAAGCATGGTCTTAACCTCCTGCCATGGCCCCTGTCTCTCTGTGCTATGTATGGTGCATGGTCCACTTCATTAAGCTGCGGTGGGAAATGCTATTTGAAAAATGAGATAAACATCATCAGTAGGTAGATCTGCATCTAGTATGAAAGATGGTTGTGGGTCATACTTGGTCTGTCAGAGGTGGAATAGAGCAGAAATTTATATACAGCATTTCAGAAGAGGGACTACCTGGGCTACCAACACAGCCCAGCCCATGGGAGGTACATCTAATCCCGACAGAAGCAAAGCTGTAATTCACCTTCATTATTCAGCATTTCTGTAGTTCCTAGTGAGAAAAGCACCGGGCAGGATGCTAAATGCCTGTGTAGCGCACGGAGCCACTGAAATGCGGCTGTCTGATCAAGCCAGAGCCTCTCTAAAACTTTGGAAGCGATGCAGCACAGCCCTGACATTTGGAGAGCTCTGCTGAAGCAGGGGAGCTGAGGAGAGCCTTGGAGAGGGAGGGGAGCTCTGTGGTGCCCCCAGGGAGAGCCAGCTCCCAGCCGTCTCCCTGTGTATGCCGTGGGAACACCGCGCCACATCACCGCCACCAATACACCGTCCTGCCTCACGCCACCAGCCACCAGCGACACTCCAGCAGCAAAAATGGTATCTGAACTCTCTTAAGGGAACTGGGCAAAGTATGACAGGAAACTTTTAAATGAGGTGAAATATTGAGGAACGAGAGAGGCAGCTGCTGGTACCAAAAATGGACTGCTTGGATGTGTGTTCTCCTTTTCCTCCTCCGCTCCCACCGTATGCCCGCACAGATACACACACACAGAC
>WEIS01017290.1:5530-15934 GCA_013389965.1 Todus mexicanus
ATTACAGGAGGGGTGTTTTGCTCCCCATCCCTGTCTACCAACTCAGAAGCCAAGTTGTCCTGAGGGCAGTCAATCTTTTTGTTAAAGACTGAGGCAAAGAACATGTTGAGTACCTCAGCCTTGTCAGCTGTTACTATGTTACCCTCTTTGTCCAATAAGGGTTGAAGATTTTCTCTGGCCCTGCTCTTGTTATTAATGCATTTATAAAAGCACTTTTTATTGTCCCTGAAAGATTTGGCTAGATTAAGTTCTAACTGAGCTTTTGCTTTTCTAATTCTCTTTCTACATGATCTTACAATATCCTTAAAAACTTCCTGATTCACCTGCCCCTCTTTCCAAAGTTTATACACTCTATTTTTTTCCCCAAGGTCTTGCAACAGCTCCGTGTTCAAACAGGCCGGTCTTCTTCCCTGTCGGCTCATTTTTCGGAGCATAGGGATAGCCTGCTCCTGTGCTTTCATAATATCATCCTTAAAGTAAGCCCAGCCTTCCTGGGCCCCTTTGTTTTTGAGGGCTGCTTCCCAAGGGACTCTCCAAATCAGTGTCCTGAATAGACCAAAGTCAGCCCTCCACAAGTCCAAGGTAGAGGAGTTGCTGAGAATCCTCTTGACTTCACCACATATTGAGAATTCTATAGGCATTCCACCTTGGTATGGCGAGAGTTGAATTCAAGGCATGTTGCTAGTATTTGTGAATGAACTGTGAGGTGTTTGGAAAATGCAGGATCCATCGAAGAAGGAACAGTAGGAAATTAAAAAGGTGTTTGCTTTTGTGAAGTGACCAAAGACTCATGAGGAAACCAAAGCAAAGGAATACTGCCAGGAATACTTGAAAAGCAGGTATCTGGTATTCAGTGGTAGTAACACATAAAAATGAAGGTACTGATTGTTGTGTTTTTCACCACCAAGTAGTATTTCTTTCCCCTGCCTTCTCATTTTTTTAACATTACTAAGTTTTTCCCCTTCTTATATCCACATTTAGTATTTACAAAAGGGAACCTAGTATCTGCTTAGAGTGGCTAGGGAAGCTGTTTACGTTTTTACATTTTCCTGTATTCCTGATGTTCATTAATCTTTAGAGGAGTTATTCTTGAGGTTGTAAAGGAGCCTATATTTGAACATAGAGCTTTCTGCCAAATACATCTGCCAGAAAGGTTACCAGTACATTTGGATTTGAATGCAAGCACCTGCTGGAGGCTGAAATGTTGACGTTTAGTAACTTTGCCCATGGTGTGCTTGCAGCTCTGTTGTATAGTGCATACATGTTCTGTTGATAAATATTTCTTCACTCACTGTCCTGGAGACTAAAATTGTTTAGCTGTAGAACAGAGAGAATTAGCAATACCAGTGCACTTTCTGTTCCAGCAGTGATAAACATTTGACTGTCATTATGTTCAGCTTGGGCTATTTTGTAAATATTGTGAGCTTTCCATGTGTGGCTTGTCATCACTTTAGTAATCTGGCTTCATCTTGCTAACTTTTATCCATAAAATTAAACCAACAGGTCTTAATGGGACAAAATGTGTGAGGAAAGGGTACCAACAGACACAGCTGAAGAAATGGGCTCTTAAAGAATGCTGTAGTATTTAGAGTCTGAGATAACAAAATACAGTGCAGCACAAATATCTCACTAATGGATAGTGATGTGCTATGAAATATAAAGCACCATTCTTGGAGTACTGGGCTACGTGTTAGAGTTGTTGGGACATACACTGGCAACAAACATATGCTTTTCAAATGGAGTCAAACGACGTTTTGACAAGTTTTAAGTATTTCAATTGTCATAGTTTTTCTTTAAAATTATATGTCAGGCCACAGGTATGAAGCAGCTGTCATGTTCCTGATGGGAATAAAGCCTCTCCATTTGTATTCAAAGCTTACACAGTGCCTGTCCTGGTACTATGAGAAGATACAAACACATCAGTCAAAAACATCTGTTACTTGCAATGGATTAAAAAGCACTTGGTGTAAATACACACCTTTTACAAGGTTAAATTTCAACCCAATTTGAAAGATTTTAAACCTTTCAAAGCTGAAGGTTTTACTGAGGCTTAGGTTCTTCCCTTACGGAAGGTACATAATTGAGGTTAAGTTTTCACGGCTAAGCTCTAAACATCAGGAAAACATCCCAATAGAATAGATTTGTTGCCTGCCAAAACCACCTGAATTACAGACTCATTCACAAATGCGATCCTACACATTTTACATTTCAGGGATAAGAAGAAAAGTCTAAGCTGACTGGACCAACTGTTTTACTACAAATAATGTATCTGCCTGCACTGGAGGCCAGGGACAGTAGGTCTCTAGTGAGGACTCATCTGCAGGGCTTTTTCCCTGAGGAAGCCCATCATATCCCAGAACTCTATTCAAACTGGTAAATCTCTCCACCCTGGGCCTTGCCATTGTTAATCCTTGATCATTTCATCTGTTCTTTTGCACAGATGGGCGAGGGACTTATTGAGGGGCTGGGTGAGCAGGATGGAAATGGTGGTGCCCATGTGCTGGACATGGATCATTAAAGTCAGCATTAGCAGATTACGTAGGGCTCAGGTGTCTTCTTAGCAGGATACACCATGTAAATTATTTATATAAACAAAGAGTCATCCAAGACAATTAACAGGCATAGACTAAAGTATGGTATATGCTGGCCTGTCACTCTCCCTGGGTTACAGAGCCAGACTCTTGTAAACAAGGGAAATAAGTGGGTCAGTTGCTCATTGGCCCTTGCAAATCAGACTTTTTTTTTGGCTAGTGGAAAGAAATTGTTTGCAACTGCAATCACCCTTGCCACCCCTGCTCTAATATATTCTTTTGCATAGTGAATCTTAGATGATGTAAATTAATGAAGCAACGCCTGTGCTTCTTTAGCTGTGCCATTAGCATGGATATGCATGGGTTAATGGTATCTACATGTCTCCTGCATGGTTGTCATTGTATGTGGCAATGGGGAACAAGGATATCCTGGATTATGGAACCTTTGATATTCTTGCTTTTGAATGAAGGGGGGCTCATGTAAACTAGCTTTGGTGTCTTTGTAATATTCTGTGTGCTCCCATCTGGAAAGGTTTACATGCACAAATGCCTGGAGGCAGCTTGCGTCCTTGAGCAGGATAGTTATGCAGAGATGGGGCTGCACATGTGGTAAGCAGCCCTGTGTGTGCTGAGGAGCACTGGCAAGTGTGTTATATGAGCAGCTGCATGGAATCAGCTCAGGACCAGCTCTGAACCTGACCTGGCTTCAGGCGAAGTAACATAGGATGTCTGCACCACACTCCACCTGTTCACAGGTGTATTGCCACATGAACAGAACCATACTGCTTCCTTCCATACCTGCATCCTCTCTGCAGGCAGTTTGGGTCACATAAACACAATTTGGTGCCTGAATTAATAAGCCATATTGGACATAAACTTCCTCAATGAGCTCTGCACCCTCCACAGGGTCTCTGTTCCTATACACACAGGAGTCTGTTTCATGCCTTTGAAGCACTAAATCCGTGTCCACATTGGATAATTGCACAAGTGCAACTAAATAACCACAGCCTGTTCAGCTTTCAAACGTGGAAACTCATGCCTTTAGATACACGTATTTGGGTTGATTTTTGCTACTGTGCTTCTTGATGTCCTGGTCAAGACTTAGGTTGAAAGTAGAAGGCTCATGTGTATGGGATAGGGAAGGGGATACAGAACAGTTGCTTCCAAGAGCTGCTTTTAGAAGTCTAATTTAAAGCAAAACTTTTCCAAAGCACACATCAGCCTCTTTCCTCTGTAAGAAGAGTGCTTTACCCCCTGTGTGTCATGCATGAGCAAAACGGTTTGGTTTTTGTTGTTGTTGCATTGGGTTTGTTCTGTTTTTTGTTTTTTGGTTGCTGTTTTTTTTCTGGCAGAAAGGTAGTTGTTTTCTTAGAGGTTTTTGTGCTCTTTGTGCATTTAACTGCTTCATGGAATGACGTTAAAGGGAATTTTTCTGAGTCTATCTGTTGTCTCGGTCAAAGGGTTGCTAGAGTTTTAGGCTGCCTGTATTATCTTAGCAGTGATTCTATGTCACTAAATAACAAGCTATTAGCACAACCTTGCCACTGGGGTTTGTCACACTTTGTGTGTCACTGGGTACATGGGCCTTTTTGCTAAGTCCCATCTCTCCCAGCCTATAGTCTGGTCATTTAAAGCAAAGTTCGCAAACAGCATAATAATGCTGAAAATCACAAAAGAGAGAGTTAATGGCTGCAGCTGCTATTGTAAACCTGATTTCCACAAGCTCAGCAGGGCTTGGCATATCAGAGGCAAGTTCACTAAAAGGGGCCCTGCTGCTGCAGCTGTGCCTGAGCAGTTGGATTTTTGTTGTCAGCCTCGGACAGAAGCTGGGCCATGGAAGCTCCTGACTGCCTCCTGCAATATGCTGAGTGGCGTCGGCCCCAGCAGGAGCCTTACGTGCTACAGCTTCCCTGAATTAAATGGAGGGTGTCGCTATAAAGGAGCTCAGTATAAGCTCTGGCACCAGTTGAGCATTGAGGAAGCTTTGCAGTGGAGATACTCAGTGGTTTGCACTCTAAGAGGGGCACATCACAGCTCCAAAGAAAGTTAGAGGAGAATGGAGGCATTCGTTTAATGTGTAACTCCGTGCTTCTATGAAAGCTGAAGGAAACCTCCTTGTGAGAGGCAGCTATGCTAGCTCAAAACTGATGGTGTTCTCCTCATGGTTTCTTTTAAGTCTGTGATTTTCCTAATGGAGGCAGAATATAAGACCTTGTACTCTCTGTTTTCTGTACTTAAAGATGTTTGTTCTGAGTATATACTACTGGCATCCACCCAGTAATTCTCCTTCTTGCGTGTAATCTCCCTTGATGCCTTCTGTTTGCTGTCAGGACCAGGGCTACATTCAGGCTCTCTGTACCTTCAAGGAAGACAGAGTGAACCACGAAAGGACTAAGCAGTTTTCCTTTATCCTCTCCTGTCCGTCTTCTCCCATGTTATTGTGATGCATTCCACATTGTGTCAGAGAGGAGAAACTGCAGTCCCAATGGGTTTAAGGCACTGAGGCTGAAAATGGAGGCTTAGGTCATCTCCAATAATGTCTTAGGTTTCTGTGCAAATACAGTGTTTTGTTCTTGTAGATATGCTGGCTTTGCCGTGACATTGTGCATGTTGAAGAGGCAGATTTTGTTGAGACGTTTTGGCAGCTAGAAGTCAGCACTTCATGGGCTTCTGTTTATATGAAATTATCATAAAGATAATTAAGTACTTATAAACTGGCATCAGGAAAGATAAAATCTATCCAAATACTGCCTGTAGTGTGAAAGGCAAGAGGAAAGCTTGGCAATTGCATAAGCGAACTAATCAGTTAGCATATACACACTGCCCTGCCAATATGCATGTGTCTACAGATAAGCCACAGCATATGGCATTTCTTGCCTAGTGAATATGATGTGGAGGATGTGCAAGGCCCAGGTTATCGCAGTAGAGGAGAAGGAACCCCAAACAGAACGTGCAAACCTGTAGGAAGCAGGTAAGAATGTATTTAAAGTAGGTAAGGACGTATTTAAAAAATATTCTTTTTGGTGAAAGTGTTGTAGAAGTTCTATAAGGAGGATATGAATTACACAGCAGAACTTCTTTTGACTCTTATGACCCCTGTTGTGTATTGCCTGAACACCTTCAGGACTTGTATGCATTTGTCTTGGTCACACTTTTTGCTCATCCTCCTATTGTTGGTGTAAGTATTCTCCTTTTAACACATCAATAATAGTCTTTATCATTTAAAATCACTGAAATTGCAAAATTTAAATATTTTTTAAATATATCCTTATATAACTTTCTCAGGGTCTCATAGGAAGTCTTCTGTAGGGGAGGAACTGAAGCTGATTCTGCTGAGTGTCAGGGGAGCACTCACATATGCCAGAAGCACAAGCTGCATTTGCCAGCACAGAGCCAAGGAGGCTGGCAGGAGTTTGCTTCAGTTGGTGGCTGAGTCCTACCAGATTAGTCATGCATAACAAAAACTGCCCTGTTGCCCAGTTCATGCCAGAGCCTCCTTAACGTCACTGCTCCTCATGCAGAAAATGAACAACAGTTACCCAGCACTGCAAGCGATACATCCTCCTGCCTACCCATAGCAAGCTGGAATAAAGGCATTGCACCGCTCCACATCTTAAGGACTTACACTGTGAGGCATTGACTTATTTCCACAGAGAACTGAGTGCTTTCAGCTCTCATTAAAGTCAACCATCACTGAATCAGACTCTTAGTCCTTCTAGTAAGAGGGCAACTTGAAGTAAGACAATATGTGTGGGGTGACGGGAGTGGAGAGTTGTATTTAATCTATAAGGCATTCTTTAATTTTCATTAATAACACAGATGGTGATTTTTGGAGGGAGGAGGAAGGATTTGTTAGAATGATTTTTGGGGGGGTGTGAAAATTTAAAAATATTTAAGGAAACCAAACATCTTTACAGGAATATATAGTGAAAAGAAAAAAAAGTTCTGATAAAAAAATTTCTAACAGCTCTTACTCACTAATTGCATTTAACATCTGGTTTTGATTTTAAAATATCCTCATTCAAACACTTCACAGTTTAAAAATTTCCTCTCTGAATTATTTTTTTTTGTGTCTGACATACTGGTGTGATCAAATCAGTTTCATTCAGCTTCAATTAAGAAGATGAATGTATTGAGACTCTCAACAAGGCTGTCTGTCAGTAGCACAGGATGATTATATCATTGTGCCACTTGGCTCTGTGTTTGCTCTTTGTGAGGCTGATAATTTCATCACCCTCCCTGAAGTTGCATTTCATTCTCCATAAATTCTTTAGTGTCTCTTTAAGCCTCTCATATTGGAGCACTTTGTCTTCTGCAACGTCCTAGTTTGATCTGTCATTATGGTGGCATGTCACATTCCGTTACTGTATGTGTCTCACTAGGTGCAACGTAATGCTGTCTGCCAACATAACTAATTGTAAGCGAATCTCGCTCGTGAGGCAGTTTGCTGAAAAATGCAGCTGAGAAGACCATTTTCAGAGTATCTGCTCTTTGAACTGTCTTGGCATCAGTGAAGCGATTCATTATAGAGAGACACAATAGAACCATGGGTTGTGTTCAGGCTGGGAAACTTCTGCCCAAACTCCCCACTGCTGCTACCCTTGGTTCGCCCCTGACAGTGGTAGCAACTAAGGGGGTAAGTGAATAGACTGCGGATTCCCAAAGCTTTCCAAATAACTCTCACAACTGAGGCTGCCACAACCTTCTGCTCTGTCAGTGTTTGCCCTCTTCAAGCAAGTGTCCCGAACAGTTACTGCTGTCTTCTTATCTCCTCTGGTCCTTCCCCTCCCCTGTGCCTTGCACCATGGCCTCTGTGATGCTGTCTGTGCTTTTTTGCCCACTTTGCTGCTGGCTCTGGCCAGTGCTGCTGCTTGGCCTAAGCGAATAAACCCAGAAGAGCTTGTTCAGCTTGATTTGATGCCTTACCCACAGCCCTTGCATTCTTCATCAGTTGGGAATTGGTGATGTGAACACAGCTCTGCTTGCAGCTTCCAGCACAGACATTTCGTCTTGTGCCAAACATGTCAGTGTGACACTCAAATTTAGCATGCCAGTCACTGGTGCTTCCCCTGATACAGCTCAGGCAGAGAGAACATGAAATTATGGCAAAAATGCTCTATTATGTTCAAAGAGAGATTGATAGCGCCATTAATAAAGCTATTGCTAGCAAATAACACCTCTGTATAGAGAGACACCAGTACTGGCCTTTACAGCCATCTGTGCCTTCTTTGTCTTTCTCCTGCACTATCTTTGCGCTTTTTCCCCATAACGTCTGTTTGGAACACTTTTGCCTTATTGGTTCCCCAGGCTTATGAAAGTTGAATTCCCTCTCCAAAGAGGGTGAATTACACCTTGCTGTAACCCTGCTGGATAGCATAGAAGGTTTGCAGTTTTAAGTTTTAGCTGCCTGAGCCCACCTTTGGTAGTCTGAACCACCATGAAAGAGGTACAGGTAATCTGCATGATACAAACCACACCTGAGGTAAATCTTGCTCGTGTGATTAGTCCTCTCTTTTCTGCCTAAGAGTGACATCAGAAACAGTGTCACCACCTGAAGTACCATCCTTGGCATCTGAAAGAGCAGTACATGAAATTAAGGTGGTTGTTTGCAGGTGGCCTTCAAGGTTGGGTCATACTGCTAGCTTCATCCCTTCTGACACTGTGAGTATTCTAGTTTTGCCCTTCCCCAGCCCCACACCTTGGGATTATATACAGTAAAATACTTTGGATTCCCCTCCTCCCCAGTTTCTGTAGAGTGCTTTTAAAATACATTTGTGACCACATTTTCTCTGCAACTACGGATGATAAAAAGAAATATTTCTAATGGAAATGCAAAATCTTGCCTTATCATTCCCCTATCCTCTCAGGATCCATAGCCTAAAGAGAAACATTAAATATGTAATTCTGTGAGAAAACTGAAAGAGCCACGGTTATGTAGTTCACTTCATATTTTAAGGATATTCTCTGCCCTTTTAACAGCTAGATGTGAGGCTGTTAATTAAAAAAAAAAAAAAATAATCCAGGAGAAGCTGAGGTTTAAAGAAAACTTTGGCTATACATACCCTTGCACTTCCTACAGATGTGTGTCTTCCTTTCCCTTCACTGTTTGCCTCCTGGAATTCAAGAGTGCTTTCACTTGTTAAGACCTAATTTTAAAAATATTCTTTGGCCTTGAGCAACAGAGGTGGATCTGAAAGGGAAGCATGAAGCTTTGAAAAGGGTCTTCTTGAATTTCCATTACACTAGCTACTGGAGAAGATTCTCTCAGGAGCTTATTACAGAGTACAGACCTGCCTGGAAACTGAGACTTCAATTTGTGTTGAGTATATCCAAACCGTCATGCTCAGTATTGTACATCTGGTTATGGCTTTACGAGGCTATTGTTGTCATTTTCAAGTCCTTTCTATGTAAAAGAAACCCAGCAAAGTCACTAAGTACTTGCAAGAGAGGAGGACCATTAGTTGGAAAGAGCTTAGAGCACGAACGTTTTGACCCTGAAGCCCCCCGGTTTTAAAAATAGCCTTTCTTGAGTCTTCTAGGAGATGCAACAATAGCTGTGAGGATCAGACTCTAATGGTTTAACTTCCTGTATGCGCCTATGCAACCAATAAGCTACTTGTTGTATCAGTATTGATAATTCTCAAGGTTATGGGCATTTGCTGCTATAATCTTAGCCTGCCTTTGCTATCAAAGTGGGATGACAGCTGTGTGCGTCTGTGCTGTGAGTGCAAACTGAATTCAAAACACACTGTACAGCATTACCTGATTTTCAAGGGCAAAACTAAAGCTAGATTCTCTCTCAGTTTTGCTTTTCACTTAAAAGAAGAAAAAAACCCCAAACAAACAGATATAAAAGTAGGGGTGGGGGTTTTCAGACAATTGAGCTTTGTTACTACATCATTTATTTTTATTTAAACCGTAATACTAAGTGCAAATAGCTTTGGAAATGTTTAATTACCTCTTTCATCAAAGACGTTTGACACGCAAATGAAGGAAGAACCCAAGTGATGTGAAATACAATTAACAACTGTTACAAATAAACAGGCTTCAGGCTTGGGGGCCTCAGATGACCTTGACTTTTAACATCAGTGTGGTCTTAGATCATGATAGGCCTGTTATAACATTACTTTATATATATATATATATTTCAGTAGTTTAACTTGTATTTGTTTAGGTTTTATGATTTGTTTGAGTATTGTTCTTGTTGATATGGTTTGAGAATTATTAGGTGGAAAAGCCTTGGGAATGACAGATGTGATGGAAAAGTATAGGATAAGGAGAAAATTTTGCCATGAACATATTTTTTCTCTCTTAGCTGGAATGGCTATTATTAAAGGTAGGCAAGTATCACTTAAAACCCAAATATTTCCAAATACACATTCACATACATTTACTTCACAAAATGCCTGACTCCTTTTTCCTTACCACCACCGATGTATTTCCTAAAAAGCTTTATTTCCCAGGAAGAAAATTGTTACAGATATTCCTGCCAACATATATCCATCTGTGAATGCTGGTGTGAATATTTATATGTTTCAATCAGAATATGGAAAGGGCTGCTTGTGGCCTGGGAGTCATTCAGTCAGGAAGCAGATGGCTTCGTGGCTGCAACAAGCACGTGATGTGAGTTACTGAGACCAGTCATGAACACTTTCCAAGCAATACTCGTGATAAATAGTGAATATGTTGTGCAGTCTGGAGGAGTAGTACATTTCTATAAATGAGTTTTCAGTATCTCTGCATTTGTAAATGTTACCCTTTCATTAAATCAGTTGCACTGTTGATATGTAAATAGAAAGGCAACCATGTTTTTTGAATACCTAGTCAGGTGTCAGTGTAGATCTGATGCAACAATATAACCAACTCCACATAT
>WEIS01017297.1:5284-21070 GCA_013389965.1 Todus mexicanus
AAAAAAAAAAGGAAGGGCTTTGGGAAAAGCAAACAAGTTTTTCTCCAGATGCAGCCAGTCCAGAGGGGAGGCTGGAGCAGAACCCAAAACTCCTCCTTCAGCCCAGTCTGGAGGGCAAGTTTGGGCTCAAATGCCTGGAAACAGCAAAACCCCACAGGTACATCAGTGGCCTCTCCTCTGAACCCTCCCTCACCCTTGGATTTCATCCTCCTCTTCCTCACTTTGCCAGCCTCTAAAACCAAGAACATAAAGGTTTCCCCATTAGGTCGAGCATTTTAACAATGGATCAGAAGTGTCACTGCTAACTATTAGTACGTTCTGTGTAATAATCTCTTCATGGAATAATCATTCATATTTACAAAGTAATTAGCTGGTAATAGATACTGTTGAATATGCAATATGGGGAGTGAAAATCCTGCAGCAAGGAGGGCCTGATCCTGTATCTCTGACCGTCACAAGCCACTCAGTGAAAGAAATTAGTCTCATTAACTTTAACAGAGCCCTAAAGCAGAGTAAACAGCCCTTATACATTCAAGTCTTCCTCACATAGACAAGGAAAGGCACTTCATCCCTTTACTTACGGCCTTTCCCAGTGCCACTGGCTCATGCTCTGCAAACCCATGGTTTGTTTAGGGGTGTAATTATATTTAAATTGCAAAGACTCACCTGTAGCTGCAGTTGCGCCTTTTCAAAGCCATATTAAAAAAATCAGAGCTCTCATTTAGCATCAAAACCTGCAGAAGCATTTTCTAGGTTTCCTAGATGATTTGAATTTGCACAACTGGCAAAGGAGAGAACCCAGCTCTAAGATACCAAGGGGTCAAGATAGGTGGACTGGGGCTTTTTTATTTCCCACCTGACTGCAAAGCCAGCAGCGCAAAACAAGACCACAAGGTGGCAATTAAAATAATTACAATCAATTAGATCCCTCCCTCTTTTTCCCCTCTTGTAATGGCAGGTCATTGAAGTTAATCATCAAGATCGCATTTGCACACGTCAGCAAAAAGTCATTGCAGCATCTTTCATCTCTGCTACCACGTGCAACCTTCCACCCATTCCTTCGGTCTCTGACGGGGCAGCAGGGATATCGGCTGCCGGGTTTGGGGTTTTTTTGTGTTCCACCTGTTGCTGGAACACGTCAGCGAAAGCTTCAAGGTGCTAAAACTGGTCTGTTGGGATGGGAGAGCTTTCAAGTGCTCGGAATGTTTTGAGGTCAGGGAGGAATTTGTGTTAGATGTAACCCCAGAGATGAGTCTGCCTGGAGCCGGAGGTGGGTATTCAGCAAAGCAAGGGGAAAAGCAGCGTGAAGTGCCAGGATCAGTCGTGAAAGGAAGGATGTTATGGGAACTGGAGAGCAAAGAGGCCATTTTATTTCAGCTTTTTCACTTGCAGTGCTGTGAGACCCAAAAAAAGACGTGAGATAACAACGGCAGAGTCCAGCCTGCGTTCCTGAGGCTGTGGAGGGCAAAAAAGGCTGGACATCAGACACAGTCCTTCCTATATCCTCCTGTGAGCAACAGAAGATCCTCCAGTATCCTCTGCCTTCCCCCAAAGCATACAGAAGGGCCGATGGATGTTCCCACAGGAGCCAGGCCCTCCCGTGTGCCTCAGCACCTCTGTGGACATGTGCACAGATGTTTAGGGTTGAGTAGCAAGCAGCTTTCCTCCATCCCAAGCAGCACAAGCTGCTTTTTTCCCTCCTTATGCCTCCACTCCCTCCGTGAACTGTTCACATTGTGATGTTTGTGGTGAGAAGCAAAGTCCTTCCAGAGGCTCTTGGCAGACAGCTCATCTCTCTTCCTGGGCTCATTTTGACTTGCAGGAAGGAAGGACAAGAAGTGAGGTGAGGTTGGAGCTGTTGCAACCGTCTTTCTTCTGCTCTTCAGTCAGAGGAAGAGGTTTGTTTCTCTTCCCTGCTGGCATTTGTACCTCTCTGGAGAAGGGAGGAAGACTCTGTCCCAGAGACACGGGCATGACTAATAACCCCTAACAAAGGGAAACTACTACACGCAGCGAACATGCAGAGACGTTGCTGATTTTATAGCAGCAAATGATACCAATAAATACGTGAGTCCCAGAGGAACCTGCTGTCACGAGGGAAGTTCCAGGTTTCAAGCCACCAGCTGCTCCGGCTGGTCTGGTATCAGAGCATGACCCAAGGCAAAAAAAAACCAAAAAGAAAAAGGATTCTTATTTTACATTTGATCCCAGAGAGATGGATAGTGTCTGTTTTTTGCTGAACTCATCAGCAGGGCTCTCTCAACGGCTGAGTGTGCCAGAGGCTGTTGAATGATGTAGGCTTGATGTTATCCTAGGAGAAAATTTCATTTCCCCTTTTTTACGCTGGAACGTCTCTGAACTGTTCCAGCTGTTTGAGAGTGAGGGTTCTTTGGGAATGATGCACCTCAGTCATAGTCCCTTTCCTCTCCACAGATCAAAACTAACTATGACACAACAGGGTGAAGGTTTCTGGAAGGAGAAGGGAAGAAGCTCCTGCTGTGGTCGTTTTGGGGTGAAACACGCTGAGATGTGCGTCTGAGGTCTGGTGAGGTCTGGAGCTGCTCTCCCTGCTCCTGCCACCCTTGTGTAAGGGCCGCACTTTCCTGTGGACCTGCCTTGGCCAGTACGGATGTTGGGAGCTGCTTTGGAGACATAGACCCTTTCCCACTTCGGGGAAATAACCTCATATGGATTCACCAGCAAGCCTCACTTCATGTGGGAACCAGTTTCATCTTTCCCTTCCAAAACCCAGAGGAGATGACGGCTTTGAACCCGATCTGATAAGTTTCACGTAACCGTCATAGAGGGTGTTTGCCCCCAGAACTCTTGACAAAAAGCTTCACTTGCACCCATCCAGCTTTGGGTGAGGGCTCACAGCTGGATTTGGCTTTTATCTTTCGCTTCACACCTTGCATAGCAGAGCATGTCTTTCGCAGCCAGGGCTGCAATAGGCAGTTGCGAGTCTGTCTTGTGGCTTCCAGTGGCCCTAAAACCTGCAAATAATATATGCTGGAAATTCCCCAGCCTTGCCCGTGCTTTTGCTGTGCAAGTCTGAGTACCTCCCATATCATTAGTCCTCCTTCGGCAAACAGCTATTGTGCATTCGATACTTTTATCTTTTAACAGTTTTCTTTTGCATTTTTCATCTGCTAAATTGCATTTTTGTGGGCTCGCCTCTCTCTTTTTATTTTAGTTGATGTTAGTTCTTTCCCCGGTGTAACTGTACTCTTAGGAAGATTTTAATTACCTTCCTTTAAAGCCAAATGACAAGTAGAGCATGTCATTTGTAGCTAAAGTATCACTTGAAAATGCAAAAGCCCCGGCTTTATCAGGCTTAAAAGCTTTCCTGGAATATGTTCAAAAACTGCTGACTGGGCAAGATTAAACATCGCAATGTTAAGTAAAAGATCTCCGCATGTGGTATTCTTTTATTCCCCCGGGTGATCAAGTTAAACTGCAACGCAGACCTCAGGCCTTCTTCTAAAATATTATTAAGGTTTTCTTCTCTTTTGTGCAACAGGGAGAGGGGCTGCGGCTTTGGTGATGAGAATCTCAAAACAATTCTACCCGAAAGCACAGGGGAGCTGAAGCCACGATGCCTTCAAAAGAGATCAGGTGTTTCTAGAGCAAAGCAGCGACAACAGAGGGCACCTGAAGAACAGCCCTTGTCCAAACACACCGCTCACATGCATCGTGCCATGTAAGAATTTTCTGCAAGCCCAGGTGGACTTGTAATTCCATGGCACAGAAACAGTTTGACCGCATCAAGGCATTAAGGGAAACCATTTGTTGCTGCACGGGGGTCAGTAGGGGACCCACCTTTTAATTGCTGGGGCAATGACTGGAAGTGAAACTGTGGCACAAGGTGAGCAGAACAACACAGAATCATGGCTTGAGTTGGGAGGGACATTTCAAGCTCATCTTGCCTAACCCCCCTGCAGGGAGCAGGAACATCTGCAACCAGAGCAGGTTGCTCAGAGCCCCCAACAACCTCCCCTGCAATGGGGACAGGGATGGGGCAGCCACCACCTCTCGGGGCAACCTGGGCCAGGCTCTCACCACCCTCAGCATCCAAAATTCCTTCCATCTCATCTAATTCTCCTTCTTTTAGTTTCAAACCATCACTCCTTGTCCTGTCCCCACAGGCCCTGCTCAAAAGTCTGTCCCCATCTTTCTGAGAGGCCCCATGAACTCAATATCAACAAGGTGGCCACAGCATCGGCTTCCCTGCCTGCCTCTGCCTGGGGAGCCTGGTGCTTTAGAGCAGGTCCCAAAAAATCCATAAATGCAGGAGGGACCTGCTTGTTTGAGTGTGCCTAGGGAATGTCCATCCTCCCCACCCCCAAGGCTGCCAGGTTTGGGCTACTCAGCGGTGCAACCTGTGTTTTGTGGGACCAGCAAGCACAGTATCTCAACCTGCAGTCCCTGGGACCACCAGCAGCTCTTGCACCTTTCCACCTGGGTCAGGTGCTGCACCCAGTCAGCAGGCACAGGGTCCTTGCGAGGATCCAGTGAGGCACAAAGCTGACGCTGAGAGAGAAAAAGCCGCGCTGATAAGCGAGATACCCATGCACACCTGCAGCTGTGGAGAGGTGGCTCTCACCAGGCCCTGAAGGACATCAGTGATTTGTGGCGTGTCTGTGGTATGAACCTCCTCAGATGTCAGCTAACAGCATCAAGAGAGTCTCAGCTCTAGTGTAACACAGAGCAACGGGCAGCGAACAGCCTGTGCCTGGGTGTCTCAACCAGGCATAACCCATCCCAGCACAGCTTGGAGATGCGAGCCACGCTGGTGGACCCTGGGGAGGCTGGGGATGGGGTGGTGACATCAGCCCATCAAGGGCAGAGCCTCCACCCGCTCACCCACCACCCGCAAGGAGCTTCAATTCACATTTCCTTGAAAACTGCAGGGAGCAGGGAAGCTCTTAATTTATGGTAACAGGTTTTCCGCTCCCTGAACGCGGTGAGATGATCCCGATCCGCTGGCCAAGAGCTCCTTAAAATATCCTTGGAAAGGAGAATTCTGGGATGCAGAGGGGAAACACTTATGGTTTAAAAGGCACATTGGACTTCCAGGTCTGTCCAGATTGTCTCTGAAGAAATCCTCTGAGAGCTTGGATTACTCATTTTTAATACGAACAGGAACCACCTGCCTGCAATCACACACATAAACTGTTGGGTACTTTGCAATGGAAGAGCAGCTTGAATGCTTTTTACTGTAATGTTTAACCCACTGTGTGTTTTGGAGCTTTTTCTTCTTTTAATTGAAACCACACTTCTCAGATGTGCAGCGTGCTCGCCTCTATCTCCCCCAGCTTCCCCAAGAAGCAAGAGCAAATCCCAACCCTTGCAGTGGGTGCTCCATAGTTTGAAGCAGGGGGATTTCAGTGGCAGGACTCAGCATGCAAATGCCACCAGGGCAGAGATGACAAAAGCCTCCAGCTCACCTGCTGCATCACTGTAGCAAGCAACCCACCATCCTTCTGCCTGCTTCCCCTGCTCGCTGCCCATAAGCCACTGCTTGACACCCAGCTTTGGCTCCACCTGACCAGCATCTGCATGCTTTAGAGCTACCCTGAACACTGAGCTGCTTCTCCCCTTTGCCCTCCTCCTTCCCCCAAACTCCCCTGGGTTGATAGAGGGACACATCCTTATTTCTTCTTCCAGTTGCTGAAGCCTCCCAGGCTCAGATCTCCCAGGTAGAGAGCTCAGCCAGCAGCCAGGAGATGCTCCGTGCATCGTGTCCCACCCACTCATGAGCAGGACCCTGCACAGCGAGGACAACCCCCAACAGGCCGCCTTCCTCACCCTAACTATTTTGCACCACTCCAAGTAAATTTCAGGAAGTTTTTCTTTTCACTTTTAAAAACCTCCTTTCGGAACCCACTGGAAAAGGAAAGCAGCTGACCAAACAGCAAGAGAAACCAGCAGAGGTCTCGGAGAAGGTCGCCCAGAACGATTTCCAGTTTTCTTTCTGCACATTCATTGAACCTGATCGAGTTTCCTCAAAAACACAGGTTAAGACTTCCAGATTATTTTCTCTGTTTTGGGGTTTGTTGGGGTTTTTGACAGACTGACCGAGCAGTGCTCACCACCCCACATTTTAACGAGCTGGGAAAACTCAGCGCTCGGTTTTGAGCCAAATATCCAACTTGGGGGTGTTTTGTTGTTGTTCCTTTTTTTCCTCCCTTCCCTTCAATCAGGGAAACGCAACAGTTTTGCATCCTTGACCTCAGGGTGTGTACGTGTGTGTGTGTAGCCGTGGGTGTCTCAGCAGCTTGGCTCACCTTTTGTCCCATTGGGTTTCCATAGGGACTGAGCATTCCCTTCAATAAAGAGCTCCAAATGAATGTAGCCTTCTCAGGGATATCATACAACCAGGCCTGCAAAAGCCTTTTATTAGGACATTCACCTCTGATGGGATAATTTTACCTATCAGATCACATAATCTCTTCCCCTGATGCTGAGCCAGGAAATGAAAAAAGACCAGTGGGGAGATTTTTGACTCAAGAGCCAGGTTCTGCTGTGATGACAGCCTTGATTACTTGGTCACAGTCGTCTTAAAAGACGAGGACATCGAGAGAAGCCTGAAATTACAATGCACATCCAGACAATAGGTGGGGCAAGAAAGAGAGCAGCGACCAGACACTTTTAGATCAAATGATCAGTGTTTAGTCTATTCGTAAATATTTTAGCGGGTTGGTTAGCTCGTGGAGCTCATCGGCCTGGAAGTGAAGATACCTTCCGCTGCTCCATTTTCTGTCTGTGTTGGGAACGTTTGATGCAGCCACAGGTGATCGAAAAAAAACCCCACAACAACAACCCCAGAGGTTAAGAGGATTTAGGAGAAGAGGATTGAGATTAGCACACAAGCAAACTGAAACGTTAGCCTTCCTCTGCTCCCCGTGCTCTGACTTGTTACCACATATCCCTTTTCAGGGGGTAACCTAATCACAGCCAAGCGAAAGGCTGCGCAGCCGAGTGGAAGGTAATTAACAAATACCTGGTTGCAAGAATAAACTGTTTCTACCCCAGAGGGATGGAGCTGAGGTTTCCGCTAAGCCCTTTGGGTGCAGCTCATCACCCCCAGGAAAACCAAACTTCTAAGAGGCTGGTGGAGAGTGGTGCCGCTGCTCTCTGCCCAGGGAACGAGGAATCAAACTGCCACAACATCAGCCCCATCAGCGAGGGAAGGCTGAGTTAGACCCTTCTGCCCAAAGGCAGGATCAGCTTCTCCTCTGTCCTTTCTGGCCAGTCTGCTCTTAAAGCCTTGACAGGAGATCTCTAACACTGCTTCGCTATCCTCCCCCCCTCAGCTTTCAGCAAAATTCAGTCCGAACCTCTTTTGCTGAAATTTAAGCCCTCTCTTCTCCACCGCGTGTGTGGAGAATCAATCGCTCCCTCTCGGTTTTTGCAGCAGTGTTTTGAAGATTGCTCTCATCTGCTTTTCCAGCTCTCTCTTCCTGAGGCCAAACAACCCTTGTTCCTTCACTTTCTCCATCAGGCTGTTGATTCATGCTCAGCTTGTGGCCGGTAATCATCTTCAGGCTGTTTTCAGAAGAACCCCTGCCCGCGGAGTTGTTTTGCACCCTTTCCAATTGCCCATAGGTTATTCCTGTGGTGCCTCACACTTGTTCCTCAGTATATCCTCTTCTGAGGGTTGCCCACTCAGCCTTGCTGGGAGCACTTAGAGTTCCAACCCAGTGTTGAGGGTCACTTGTTCATTGAGTAGGCACATACTCAGTTAAGGTATCGTGATTGTTAATTAGAAGACTGAATAGCATCAGACCTTGGGCACATTCCTCAAGCCCATGGAATCCAGCTTACTCATCCAGGTGAACTCCCACTGGCTTCTCCCCCTGTCCCTGAGGTCCTCATTTCACACCCACCCTAACACAGACTGTGGTTTTGAAAGGCCAAGCAGCAAAATCTTGTACATCCACCAACAAAACAAGTCCGATGTAAGTAATCTGCTTCATGCTTGCACTGCTGCCACTGCACCTGAACAATGTTCTTTTGAAAGATAAGGCAGTTCCCTTCCAGAATGTCAGCGTTTTATTGGAAAACGGTGGCTTATACTAAAATGTCACCATTGTTCTCCCAAAATAACTTATATGCTTGTATAACTTCTTAGCTGCATCCACTGAGCTGCTTGTCAAAACACCAGTTGTGTTCCCACTAGCCCATCCAAAAGGGCTGGGTCCTGTTCTACAATTTCTCACCAGAAATAAAATCACATTTTTGGTATGAAATGCACAGAGCTCATTTAACTTCCAGTAGGAGTTAAATATTTAGGAAAATATCCCATTTGGTCTAAGAAAATATGCCAGAGTAGGGGTGCCAGCTTTCCTAACCCCACAAGCCGCAATGTGAAATCTCCACCACAGTAAGAGCTGCAAGATCCACGTCATGTATATCAAAAACCCCAAGGGGAAAAAGAGCTCGGGGGCATCCTAAGGACTAAAGGCTGGGGGAGCAAAAATGAGAACTATGGAGAATATAATCCTGATGGAAAGCGGTCCTGTGACCCTGGATGGAGTCCAGACCACACCTCCTAAATTCAGAAGCATGACTCTGAATTGATGGGAGTGCCTCTCAATCAGAAATGCTTGTTTACAACTTGTGCTTCATGGAGGAAAGCCCTCTCCTTCACTGACAACCTGGAGCTATTTATAGGGATGTGCGGGCTGGAAGACAGAGGCTCTCTTTGTGCTTACCTCAGGATGATAATTTCTGGGAATTCCACCTTTCCCTTGCCCTACAAGTTCATTATTCACTTATTATGAGGAAACAAGGCAAGGCCAAGGCATGCGATCTGCTGACGAGCCACCTCCTAGGGTATTTTCTAGCCAGAGCAGGAAGTTGCAGCTGGGTTGGTAACAAAGACATCTTCCCTTTGATTTTCCCCCTGAGCCGTTCCCTGCAGCCTTAGCTTGTTGCTTCAGTGTTGATCTGCCATTTCACCTCCACGGCCAGCCTTCCTTGAGAATATTCCTACATGAAAGAGAAGGAAAACCCACGTGGGACGTTATTCTCTTACAACCAGACAGGGCCATTATGATCATCAAGTCTGACTTCACACGTAATACAGGACATACCTTTCCACACCAAGCTTATAAGCCCTGTCTGAGCCGTAGCAGATCTTTTGCCGAAAACTCCTGGGGTTAAAGTCTTCAAGTGACGGAGAATCCGCAGCACACCCGAGTAATTCCCAGCTTGCTCCTACTGGTGTCTGCAGCTTGTAATTCCTGGAGAAGGCACAGAGAAAAGGCAGACATAGATCCTTGGTCCTCTGTATCAGGAATGTTTAAATTGGATGATGCTGTGTCAGAGGATGCACAGATCCACACACAACCCCACAGGACCTCTTTGTCCCATAGGGACAATCTTTGAAGCAGGGCCCATCGCAACAGAACAAGGGGGGATGGTTTGAAACTGAAAGACGGAGATTTACACTGGAGAGAACAGTGGAATTGTTGGTGCTGAGGGTGGTAAGAGCCTGGCCCAGGTTGCCCCGAGAGGTGGTCGCTGCCCCATCCCTGTCCCCATTGCAGGGGAGGTTGTTGGGGGCTCTGAGCAACCTGCTCTAGTTGCAGATGGCCCTGCTCCCTGCAGGGAGGTTGGACTGGATGACCTTGAAAGGTCCCTTCCCACCCAGGTCAGTCTGTGATTCTGACTGCATATCCTCCAAATAGACCATCACCAAACTTTAACTTACCATCTCCTTCCTCTGGAACATCTCAAAATGGTGCCGGGGAGAGCATCAGGTGCCAAAAGGGTTAATCTGGGCCATCTGCTGGTTCCTGGTGGAGGCTGGAGCATGTTTGCCCGGTGACCAGTTAATCAGCCCGGCCACTTTCCCCTGTTTCGCCAGCTGGGCTGTGTTATGATCCTAACCACAAATAAAGGCAGTGAGTAAGGAGAACACGGGCTGTCAGTTGGGCAGATAACCCAGCCTCCATTCCCAGGCAGATCGCCCCAGTATCAGGCTCGAGAGAGGCAGATCAGCCCCTCTCCTGGGGTAGGTTCAGAGTTCAGGCTCATTAGCACAGGATGAACAAGAGCTAATCAGGGAGGAAGGGCTGATGTCAGAGCCCCGCTCACCCTGCCCTCGTCCCACCAGGGAGGAGAAGCCCTAGGCTCCCACACTGTCTGTGTAGCCATTAATTAGCTCATTGACGAGCCCCTGCTGCCCTGCCTTGGCACTACCTCTCCTGTGCCCTGACCCTGGCTGGAATTCAGGTATGGGTCTCGTAGTCCCCCCTGGATCCCCCACAAAAATCCTCCCTTGCTTTGCAACGTGGGAGAGGAAAGGCCATGTCCACGGGTTTTACTATCATGGACATCATCAGCTGAAACACAGTCTTTATAGAAGGTAAAGGATCAGGTAGAAGCATGGCATTCACTGAGGTCAGCGGAAAAAACCACACTGACTCTCCTGAGGTTGGGATTTTAGCCTGGGGAGAAGGCAAGCAGCGAAGCAGAGTCACTTCCTATTACCCAAGCAGAGCTATGATATCATCCGATCATGGTATCGTCATCCCACAGATGCTGCTTGATGCTGAAGATGGACCGAGCTCCCCCCTGCAGGGAAAGGGCCCGTTGCTTTAAAAATCATTACGGAAAATTGGCACAGTTATGAGCAGCCAGGGCTGTAACAGCTTCATCCAAAAAGAGCTGCTAAAACGCACGATTTCGGTTCAGTCCAGCTGGATCCTTGTGTCACATTTGTCACGGTGGTGTTGGATGGCGGAGCAAGGGAGCGATATCGGGCGGGGGGAGCAGCGACGAGACTCCCAGACATCTGTCGTGCAAACAACACCCAGCCTGTTGGGAGCAGCCAAAATCCTGAACCCATTCCTCTGGGCAGTAATTTGGGACCCTCGACCCTCCTGTGCTTACACAACCACTCCTTGTCCCACAAGTCCATCGCAGCAGGGGTGGGTTGCTCAGGTGAACTGTGTCCTGCAAACACCTGCTCAGCCCAGGAGAATTCACAAAGTCCTGGGTCTACACACCCAGTTCACCTGCGGCTGGTAGGATCCCAAAGAGACCATGGTGCCAGACCAGCCCGGAGCCGAAGGAGCATCATCTTGCCGTTAAAAATGTGCAGGGGAAGGGCTGCCCCTGGCTGGGTGCAGATGTCCAACTGCACTCGCACATTCCAGGCTGAATTCAATTTTCTGCTCCTCACCCTGGAGAGCAGCAGCTGCCTCAGACTGCACCTAAGATGCATATAAATAGAGGCATAATACCTTCTTAGAAAGGAATGCATGCCTAAGCAGGAGATACTGTTCCCTCCTGAAGAGGAAGAGGGAGGAGGCAGAGTGCTGCACAGAGGAAGGAGAAGTGGGCTAGTGGAGATTTAAATCGACTTACAGTAACGAGATGCTGTCAAGTTAAAAAAAAATATCACATTTACCCTGTCTTCTTGCGTTGCAGGATGAGAAAGGGCCAAGTCTTGGCACCCTGCTCTGTGCAGTGCTGGGACAGAACCCAACTTTGCTTCCAGGATGCTGGGAACTGAGGATGAGTCCTGTGTCCTCGACTGCATGGCACAACTGGCTCCCAGGGCCAAGTGTCCCTACCGATCCCTCGGCACAAGGATCAGAGCAAAATCCGTCAATTGTGGAAAGTGCCACCTCTGCAGTGCAAGAGTGGAGGCTAGGGTTTAACCTGAGGGCTGAAAAGGACTTTGGGTATAGTATTTGTTTCGTCTGACATGTTCCTGGGCATCGTGCTTCAACAACGTGTCCCGTGGCACACGGGAGCCAGTGTGACATCCCTAGTCTGTGTGACATCCCTGGTCTGTATGATATCCCTGCTCCATACGTGGAGCGTGGAATGACTTGGCAGAGGCCACATGAGAAGCCAGTGGCAGAGCCAGGCTCTGGCCCTGGATCCAACCCCCTCAAGTATTTAGTTTATGCAGTCTGGGGACAATCGTGCCCCTCGCTCGCAGCCGGCAAACGCAGGCAGACCTCGGTGCTCTGCCTCCAACCCTGGCAGAACTTCCAAGCCCATCAGTCGTAAATCAGTGGGCAACACCCAGCGAGGGAGAGCTGAGCCAGGTCCCAGCTCTCCCCAGCCGTGGGTCCCAGCAGAGCCCCGCTGTCCCCACAGGCTGTGTCCCCGATACACCACACGCGTGGCTGCTCAGGTAGGTTAGAGCAGAAACAAATCTGTGCTGGGCTGAGCTTGCCAGCGCCTCGGCTTTGATCTTCCCAGCCAGGGATGTGATGTAACACCTGCAGAATTATACAGTAACGAGGGGAAGGAAAGTTTCTGGCAATCAAAAGGCACCGAAAGAGGAGGCTGGGAACACATCGGGCAGCCCCAGCTCAGCGCTTTGTGTGTCTCAGGTTTAGGGAGCTGGTTTTTAGGAGGAATTTTAAAGCGCATTTGTTTTCCCATCGCCTCGAATTCATACTTGGGTTCTTACACTTGTCTGAGCACCAGTAGCCCCAGTTAGCTGTTGCCGTTGCACGTCAAGAAAGGGAGGCCAGGACAGCCCCACAGGTGATACCCCTTCCTGAGGCTACAGGGCAGTGGCTGTGCCCACCCACGCTGGTGGCCCCATGCAGAACCTGGAGCTCCGCTCCGCTCCTCTGGCCAACTTCTGAGGTTTCCTAGCAATATTCTGTGCTACCTCAACCCAAAGAAAACACATTTGCGGAGCATCTACTTTAGAACAAGGACACAAACCGGTGCCAGCAACCATGGAAACCCCAGAGAAAACAACTGAAATTCATGTTTATGTGCAGCTCCGAGTCGCTGCAGAAATTGGATTCCCACATGAAAGGGGACCTTCGGCGGCCGCTGTACCCACTGACAAACCCTCCGGCTGTGACCTTCCATGGATGCGCTATTTAATAAAGCCAGGGAGAGAGGGGAAGCGTAAAGCTCTTTGCTCATTAGTTAATGTTCGCCAAAGTGTTTGGTAGGTGAAGCTGAAAGGGCTCGTACAAAGGCTGGACGTTCAGCTTTCAGAGATATTCCTCAGCAAATTTGAGGATCAGCAAGTTTGGGTTAGGCAAGGACTGACTAGATGGCCTTAGACATCGGCAAGGGGAGAGCAGGACCTGGGCCAGTTTAGCCTGCAGGATTTACATGGGGATAAAGGAGAGGGATGGGAAATGCGCTCGAGGATTTTACCAACTATACTGGAGAGGTCAAGCAAATTTCCAGCTTGAACCCAGCCAGAGCACCGGGTCCTTATTCCCTGGATTAAGCCAGGCTCCCCAGTGCAAGTATTTCTATGTCCCTGACCATGGATGGAGACTGTCATCGGCAGAGTCATGTGAATTTGCACCACTGAAGATGTGGCCCCTGGCTGAAGGAAGCAAACAACCTGAGTCTGGTTTGACTTTGGGTTTTGTGAGAAGGCTTTTCAGGGAGAGGAGTTGGTTTTCACATTAAGGATCCCTCCATTTCTGATGATTTGTGACAAGCATAATCCCGTACTAATTAGATTTCAGTGCATGTGTTGAAAGCACCGTGCACGGTTAGATTGGTTGGGGTTTATGGAGACTCTTGCTTGTTCTGCACAATGGTTTCAAAATTAATCCTTGGAAGCCAGAAAGCTCAGACCAGATAGAGCAGCTAGAAATGCAACAACAACAACAACAAAAAAAAAGTGAAGCATTTTTCATTTTTTAATTCTCCTGCTCTAGTCGGGTACGAGGCAGGTTACAACTTCTGACATTACGCTATTGCTCAAAAATGTCCCAAGCTGTCTCCTTTCATCGCATCAGTGATATCAGCTGGTGTTGACCTGCTCTTAGAGAGTTTTAATTCTGTTTGCTCTTGGCTAAACTCCATTCCTAATCCTATTTTCACCCATTTCTATCCAATTTAATACAGCTTCTGTAAGTCAAAATTAATTACTCCATGTGCTCTCCCAGCCCTGTGGTCTGAAGGAATAATAGAGCAATCCCACCTCAGCGTTAACGGCACTTCATGGCTGCTCCCAGCCAGGGAAGCTGTGAGAGAGGAAGGGAATTGGGGAAGAAAATCATAACCCTTTGCTCATTTTTGCAATTAGTATTTCATCCTCCCGACTCTCTCCTCGATAAGTCTCCATGTGCCCATTTGCTGCTTATTAGATGGTGATACCCATGGAGGAATGTTGATCTCCTGGGGCAAAGAAAGAAGTCAGCACCTCCAGGTCACCTTCTCCCTTTTCCTTCACCTACTTAGAAATAGTTCATTTGCTTTTCATTTCCAGTATTAATTACTCCTTCTGGCCAACCTTTGCCAACGGGGCTCCCAAGGGGAGGAAGGATGGTTGTCTGGTCACACGCGTCTCAAGTTTCTGTAGCCAGGCCTGCTGGTTTATGACTTAACCCACCTAGAAACTGGGTTCGTTCTTTGCAGGGATGCTGTAGATTTGAATTAACTGAGATTCATCAAGTACCTAAAAGATGCAAAGCAGAATTCCTACTAAACCCTAGAATAATTATTTTATCCCCTGTTTGTAGGCACTCAGAAGTTTTCCTGTACCTGTGATATGTATTCCTATTTTTGATTTCTAATTGTTTTAGGCTCTGTGCACTGTCACATCTTTCTTTTCCTTCTCTCTCTACAGAGATATCATCCATGCAGTACAGAGTGAGGAAGTATTTGAAATTTGGGGCTCATTCTCTGGTCTGATTTCCGTGGCAGAAGAGTCACGAACAGTGGAATGATCCACAAGCATCAACAACAACAAAACCATATGGGATTAAATCACTTGTGCTGGCCCATGCTCTGTACCAAAGGGTACAATCCAGTTCTAGGAGAAGGTACTAATGTAAAAATCAGCATCATTAAAGGCCCAAGAGATGCTGCATTTGTATCACACTCAGCTTGACAAGGAGTCCCTGCACTGCTCAGACGCGTCACGCAGCACGGGGCATTTGGCATTTGGGGAAATATTTACTTGGCTTCTTTCTTAATCACCTTTAATGCACCTGCTCGACCTTCATTAGAGGATTTTGCATGCTCTGAAATGTGGTTACCTTGTGGTTTTGCAAGCAGCAAAACAGCATCGTGGGTATTAGGTAACCTCCAGACGTTCAATCTGAACATCTTTGCGACAGCAGCACAGTATTTGTCGGAGGTTTATGAAGTGCACACAACTTTCTGTTTGCTCTCAGAATAAACACTGTGGACTTAATTTTGCTGGTACCTCTGCAGATTTCTTCTTCCAATCGCTTTGGTGAAGAAAAATATAATTGAGCTGTTACAAAAGAGTCAGAATTAGGAGGAAGATATGAAAGAAAAGAGATTTCCATGCCAAGGAATTACTTTCCTATATGACATATGAGTGTCCTGCAGCTAATGATAACAGACACTCATCTCAGGTAGCTGCAGCATCCCAAATATCAGAGAAAACATGTTTGCATGCTGGAAATCATCATTTTCCTAGAACGTTATGCTAATTCATGTAAGCAAATTGAAAATGAGAGCTTTTCAAAAAATAAACCTGACTTCCATTGCTTCATTTCCATTATATGTGCTGCGTTGGATTCCTTTTAGCCTCAGCAAATTGTTCCTCTCTTAATCGGTAGGTATTGGTGAAGAAGTTGGTTTTGGATTTATTTACCATGAAGTGGTAAACCAGAAACACACAGAGCCGCTTCAAGAGCTAAAGGTCACGTTGCAGAGCTGACGTCTTTTGTGCAGGACTGGCCAAAAATCCATGTTCCTTCCTAATGAAAAATGTCAAGGTTTCGTAAGTCCTTTTAATCCCCACCAAGGTTTTTTGGAAACTATTTGTGAAATAAATTAATAATAATAACAATA
>WEIS01017299.1:0-10393 GCA_013389965.1 Todus mexicanus
GTCATGGGGACTCCACCACTTCCACCTCACGTACTGGATGAGCCACCCTTCCTGTTTGTCCCGAACCCTCCGTGGAGGCACCTACACAGCTCCCAGCTCACCTGGACCTGCTGCTTCTGTGCGTTCAGCATGTTGGGGTCGATGGAGAGAGGTCCCAGAACGCTCATCATCAGCTCCTTCTCCATGAGCCACGGGCGCAGCTGGGCCTCGGCAGCCTGGAAGCTGGCCAGCTGGTTCACCGACTCCTCCAGCTTCTGCTGCCGCTCGGCTGTTGCCTGGCTGGCTCTTTCCCACCTGCAATCTGAAGCACCGGCTGCGCTGAACGGTGGCTGCGCTCTGGGCCAACCCATTCCCTCCATCGCGAAGGTTTTGGTTGTTTTTTTTACCCTCCCCGTGGCTTCCCCCGATGCGAAACCTCCTCAGCTTTTCAGTAAAACTAGCGTGGCTCTAGTCACTCTCCATCTAATAAGCCGTTACCCGTTTCTAGTGGCTACGTGGTCTTGAAGCTCATCGAGAACCTTGCAAGCGGGCTTTCTGCGCTCTAGCCACTACTACCACGAGCTGGTCTGACCTTGGGGGAGCCATCTCACCTCCCTGGCTCGATAAATGAGGATACTCTCATGGGTATCAGGCCTCACACAGCACCCTCAGATCTGCCGGACGGAGAACTCCGTCAACACGTTCCTGCTATTTCAAAGAAGAGAATCTCTGGGCTTCTTTTTCAACACACACGCTCTTGTTTAGTCAACATTTCATTACCTACGAGAGCCTCACTAATGACTAGAATTTCGCAGCAAGCGGCGAAGCTTTTAATCAAAATAATCAACCGGTGTCGCTAATGCTTTTTTTGGGGGGGGGGAGGGGGGTTGGTCTGTCTTTCTTTCTTTTTTTTTTGTTTTAAAGGAGGCAAGTCTTTAAAACACCCACCCATCCATCACGGGGATTTCATTAACCACGACAGCGCTCGTCTCAGGAACACCTTGTGCACCAGACAGCTCGGAGAGAAGTTGGCTATTTGCTGAATTTTAATTAGAAGCGACTCCGCTCTGCCGTGCCTTTGGAATCGCGCTGCGATCCCCAACCGCTCCTAACGGCACGTTGCAAGACCAAGAAGCCTCAGCTAAATGCTTCGGGCACTTACTCAGGTCTTCCTGCATCTTCTTCCAGTTGGCTGCTTCTGGAGAATCTGGATATTTCTCCAGCAAGCCAGAAAGTGCTTCCTTTACCTTCTGGATCTTCCCTGAATTCTGTTCCAATTCAGCCAGGAACGCCTGGAAAATAATCGTTTGAACTTCTTCAGAGAGAGGGCAAAAGAATGAAATCACCACGGAGGAACGAAGCAGCAGCTACAAGCCGGAGCTGGACGATTTCTTTCTTTTACTCTTTAATGAAATCACTTCATTTTAATTTGCAATACCATGAGATAACTTGGCTCTGAGAGCAGGGAAAGGCTGGGAGCTGCTTTCCAGGAGAAGCTGGAGTGACCCAGCAACACGGGCTATAGATAAGCTCCTTTCCCCCGAGTCAAACGCCTGAAAGCAGCAGGGCTGGAAGCCAAGAGGTCGAGCAGAGCACATGGGCTCCTGCTCCACGGACCTCCCTGTGATCCCTTCTGGGGGAAAGTCCTTTAACCCAGGGCAGATCCTCATGCTAATCCTTCCAGTCTTGCTGTGATACAGCACATCTCTGAGGACCTTGGGGAGGAGACACCCAGATTCCTCTTCTTTTGCCCTGGCAGAGGAGTTACCTTGTTGTGTTCAGCCTGGGCTCTCATCGTCTCTGTCTTGGTGGGCGAGGAGGAGGCGTCCAGCTCCGAGAGCGTTCGTTCCTTCGACTCCAGCCACTTCAGCATCGAGCTGGCCTCCTCCTGCACTTCTTGCATCTTCTCCAGCATAGCCGAGAGCTGCTGCTGCCGCTCCCGCAGCGCCGCGCCAAGGCCCTGGTACTGCTGGCTCACGTCCGACACATCGCACTGGATCTCGGTCAGATCTGTTTCCAAAGAGCAGACGGAGATGAGGACCACTACCCGCCTCGCCCATCTTAACCTGGACTATCAGCTTCTCGTCTAGCCTCGGGCAGCCAGAGCCAGCCAAGCGTGAGGTGCAAGAGGCCACGCTGCCGTCCGTCTGTCTGCGATGTTCAGATTCTCCGCACCTCTCGCGCCGGAGGGGCCCTTCCAGTCGCCCCGTGTACGCGTGTTGACAGTTTGCAAGCAAAGCAAATGCCTCCGTGGGGGTGAGACTGATGCGAGCTGAGCCCCCCGCGCACAATGTCACCGCTAATACGCCATTAAATAACTCAACACCCCAATCTAAAGCCGCTTTTATGCACCTATTACCTCGTCGAAGCGGTGAACCAACAGCAGATAACGGGCAGTAATTAAAATTGCTCTTCAAACTGAAGGGTTGGGCGCCGTTCTAATCCCGCAGAACCAATAAATTTAATTGCAGGCCTTAAAACCATCTCCCGTTTATCAGCTTTTAACACCACCTGACGGGGCGTCAGGGCGCTGGCGCTCCCTGGAGCTGCCCTTCTCCGTCCTTCAGCCTGACCTACACCACCCACCACCCGTCCCAGGGCCGGGGCTGAGAACACACAAGGCTCGTTTCACTCGTGACGGGCTGCGGATGGTGTCACATCACGGGTTATGTTCTCACGGATGGAAACGCACAGACAAAACCAGACAGGGAGAGGGCGAGGCGGCCCCGGCACGGCCCCGGCGCTGCCAGCGAGCTCACCTTTGCACGTGTGGTATCCGTTCACGCTGCCTGCTGACCCTCCCGGCGTGGGCAGCGCGGCACCTGAGCAGAGGGGATGGAGACAGACAGAGGGACAAGACAGACGTGTTAGGAATGCGGACAGCAAGCGATGAAGGGCCCTCCACGACACGGACCACAGCGGCCACCAAGCACAGACGCGGCGTCTCCACGAGCCCACCCGCCCGGCGCCGATGAACCCCCCCAGCTCGATTTGGAGTCTGTTTATTTCTCCTCCTCCTGCAGCCCTCACTTTCCTGTCTCGCTGGACCAGAAGCAGAGGAGATGAAGAGGGGAGGAACTGGGCACCTCACACAGCATCACCCAGAGATCAGGGTGGACCATAATACTGGGCACCACTGGCCATCTCCCCCAGCCTGGAGAGCTTCCCCCCTGAGCATGATTTTGTGAATTATAATATCAAGCGAGGCTGCTGGATGCCTTCCCTGAAGGGATTAACTCCCCTGAAGGGATTAAACTCCCCCATATTCTCTTTTTCTTACGAGATGTAATTATTGAAACCTGCCTTGGTGCACACACGTGGCGTCTTTGCCAAGAGGCTCCACGCGGGATGCGCCAGTGTCCCCTCCCTGGACACCAGATATCACAGTGATATTTACAACCAAAGCAGGATCCATCAGGAATGGTATTGGGTAAGTCTCTCTCTCTCTTTCTAACCACACATTTTAAAGCTTTCATGGATGTAAGAGGCTGCAGCTTTGGTCATCCCAGCCAGGTGATCACGGGGACTGCCCACAACAAGCCTCTCTCGCTTCTCTTTGAGCTTTCCCACTGAACTGCTCATCAAATTAACCCCAACAAACACATCCAGACGGGGAATCCCATAAATGTCCATCAATAATGAGAGTCCAGGAACTTGTTCTCATAAGCTGCAAGACATCTTTGCGTTGGTTTCCAAACAAACCAGACATAATCTCACTGCTTTGCAGGCTTGAAGCCAAAAAGGAGGCCAGTAAATCACGTCTGAATATCGCAGACTTTGATTTCATCCAGATATAAACCCCAAATACTGGAGTTGGATTAAAACACCCCAGCCCTCGGGGGGGCTGAAGCACATCACCAAGAGAGAGCAGGAGCCGCCTCCACGAGCTCCCTGCGGGGCTGAGAGCCTGGATCCCTGTGCCACGGCAGCTTGAGGCTCCCGTGCTCCATCCGAGCAGCGCTACGTGTCCCCAGGCTGGGCTCATGGCAAACACAGCATAATTCAGTGCTCGTTAAGCTACAGCAAATTAAGCCAGGCTGGGGGGCTCCAAGTGCTCGGCTGGTAAATTAATGGGAGGAGCACCAGGGATGCGACCACAGGGCTGAGCCCCACAATACTCGGACCATCATAGGTCCTCTGAAGTTTGTTGAAAGGGGGAAATAACCCCATTTTTTTGCTGGAGGCAGGCTCAGAGAAGGTGCAGTGGTGAGAGCAAACAGTGCTGAGGAAGGAGGCATCCTCAAGAGAGCAGGCTGAGGCTCACCTGTCTTGGACGGGGCGTCAGGGGCTGTAATCTCCACAATGAGGTTCTCCAGGAGGGTCCCTCTGCGGCTGATCTCCTCCACTTGGTCCCCTTTCCCCTTCCATTCCTCTAGGAGATCCTGGTCATAGAACCACAGAATTATTTGGGTGGGCAGGGACCTTCCAAGGTCACCTCATCCAACCCCCCGCCCCCCGCAGGGAGCAGGGCCATCTGCAACTAGAGCAGGTTCCTCAGAGCCCCCAACAACCTCCCCTGTCTAGCAAGGGAAACACTCAGCAAAAACGAGCGTGCTCGTGTCTCCCACCCCCAAATGCTGCCCAGAGCGGGCAGGGGGAGGGAAGGGAAACCAGGAGGGGCCCAAGAGGACTCTCACTCTGCTCCCTTCTCCATAAGCCAGAGATCACTGGATGCACACACACCAGGATGCTGCAGCCCAGCAGCAAGTCCAGGGGAGCTCATGATACCCGAGACCATAAAACACCTCTCGGGGCTTTGCTTCCTGGGATTTACTCCACATTCCAGTGTTTCTACACCAGCTGCCAACTTTCCATCTCCCTCTGCCCACCTGGATCAGCTGCCTGCGCTGGTGCAGCTCCTGGGTACCCAGGGAGGTCTCAGCGGGTGGCATTTTGCCTTCAGTCTCCCTCAGCCACTTCCTCACGACCCCGACCAGCTTCCGAAACTCATCCAGTTGCTCCTGGCAGGACGACGCATCCTTTTCTCTGCGAGTGAAAAGATTTCAGAGAGTCAGAGCTCGTGCTCTGCCTGGCAATTACCCCCACTTGAATGTCGCTCAGTTGTGGCTCCGGGAGCCCGGCTTTTTATTATTATTAGGAGATGTTGCTTAGGAACCGCTCCCGCAGCGCCAGCCAAAGCGGGGTGCGGAGCCCAAGCGTGCCCCTCAATCGCTGCCGGCTCCCCCAGACCACAGCCAGTGGTACTTTCAGGGCCACCAGCCACGGGAGCACCACTGCCAACCTGCCCCAGCTCAGCACCGGGCTTTTCGTCCCAGGCGAGGCGAGGCTTTCGGGAAGACAAGGCTCATTCATGTCGCTCACCCCAGGCAGCTGCAGCCCGGGGGAGGTGAGGCTGGGCTGCCCCCCCTTCCCTGGCCACAGCTCACATCAATTCAGCCCATTCTGGAGGAACAAGGCAACCCCCGGCCGGGAGCCACGGCCCCTCCGGCTCACCCCGGCCGACCGCAGCTGCGAGTAGCCTGTGCGGGGCTGGCCAGACGCAGCTCTGTGTGTGCTGATGAGTTATTGGGGATTATGATGAACTTCATCTGCTTTTCCCTTCTCTGTATTCACCAGGGAGTGTTGGAGATGCAGCCTGGGAGGTGTGAGCCCCCAGAGACCCAGGTGAGCTGTCACAGAATCATGGTTTGGGTGGGCAGGGACCTTTCAAGGGCATCTCATCCAACCCCCTGCAGGGAGCAGGGCCATCTGCAACCAGAGCAGGTTACTCAGAGCCCCCAACAACCTCCCCTGCAATGGGGACAGGGATGGGGCAGCGACCATCTCTCGGGGCAACCTGGGCCAGGCTCTCCCCACCCTCAGCACCAAAAATCTCTCCCTTTTCTCCAGTCTAAATCTCCCTCTTTTAATTTCACCCCATCCCCCTTGTCCTCTCCCACCAGGCCCTGCTCCAAAGTCTGTCCCCATCTTTCTGCCAGGCCCCTCGAAGCCCTGCAAGGCCCCCAGAAGGTCTGCGCGGAGCCTTCTCTTCTCCAGGCTGAACCCCCCCAGCTCTCCCAGCCTGGCCTCCCAGCAGAGGGGTTCCAGCCCTCCCAGCATTTTTGCATCTCTCTGACCCTGCTCGAGCTGCGATGGTTGATTTTAGCTCAGGCTGCTACTGAAGCTCCCCGTTATCACCACTTTAGGGGGACCCTGAGAACAGGCTGTTCTGCTCTGTCACCTTCCAGGGAGCACAAGCTCCCGCTCCTGCTCCAGCACCCCGCTCCCCTCCGGCAAGCTGCTCTGGGCTGGAGCTGTGGCAGCCCACACACCGGGAAACGCACAAACGCCAGCTCCTGCAGCACCAGGAATTTTTCACAACGCCCCCAGCCAAGGCTTTTTTTAAAGCGTCAGCTGGAGCGAGCTGCCTTATGTCTCCTGGTGTGGGAGGAGGGAGGCAGGAAGAGTTCGCTCGTGCCTCCCCGTGGAAAGGAGATCTCCACAGGAGCTTGCTCTGACCATCAAGCCACCTCCAAACCCACCTTCCCGGGGAGAGGCCAGGTCCCTGGGACTCACCTCTCTTTCACCACCTTCTGCAGCTGCAGGAAGTCTTTTTTCAGGCTCTGCAGCTTCTCCTGCTGCTGGGAGGCACCAGGGGCGAAGCCACAGGAGCTCAGCTCCGCTGCCAGTTGTTCCAGGGTGGCCAGGTCCTCCTGGTGCTGCTTCATCTCCAAATTGAGTTCCTGCCAAAAACAAACGGTGATGCCAACCACGTCCCTGCCAGCAGACTCGGGCAGATGGGATGAACTGCACAGTCCGGGTGAGCTGGAGAGACCCTCCGTGGGCAGCACCATGAATTGCACCAGCACCCATCAGGCAGGAGCGGCTCAGTCCCAGCTGCTCCTCCAGATCCAAGCTCAGCAAATACTCCAAGCAGCTGCTGTGGCCAACACGCCCCCCACAGCAGAGCAAGGAGGAAGCCAGGAGGAATCCAGAGAGGCCAGGACCAGCCACCACAACCCACGACATCTCCGAGGGCTTTGTCACATCCCGCACTGCATTTACTGCCAGCGCTCGGGCATTTTGCTGTATTAATGCCGTGGAGTCTTTAATTGGTAAAACTTTGCTAGACTTGGTCTGGTCCCTAAGAACCCGAGCAGAGATCCCTTCCGAAAAGCAGCCTGGCTCCAGGGAAATGCCTCAGCGGCCCCAGCCCTGCTCCTGTCCCTAGGCAAAGAGCCAGCACAGGTCCTGCGGATCCTGCCAGCCCTGAAGCAAACCAAGGGCTGTTACGTCCAGGAAGAAATCACTGCAAACAGCCCTGCCTAGAAACCTGATGTATTTTCTCCCTGATGCAGGTGAAAGTCTTCTCCCCCTGCATCTCACCTGGATGTGCTGGGAGAAGCCCGCGATGTCCCGGTCCGGCTGATTCCCGGATGCCAACATCCGCGCTCTGCTCTCCGTGAACTGCTGCAACTTCTCCGAGAGCTGCTCGTACTGCTCGACCTTGGGGAGGAGACCCTTCAGCGCGTCCTCCCTGTCCTGCTGCTGCCGGCACAGCCTCCCGAAATGCTCCGTCACCTCGGCGAGCTTGCCCTGCAGGGCAGAGGCCGTGGGGCTGTCTGCCGCCTCCATGAACCGCGTCACCATCTCGCGGGTGGCTTCCAGGCAGCTCTTCTGCCTGGCGATGTCCTGCTTCAGCTTCTGGAATAGGTGCACACACAAAGAGATGCCATTTTAGGAAGGTTTGATACCCAAACCCTACCGGTTAGCGAAGCAGAAAAGAGGCTTTGAATAGGTCTGTGGTCATTGGCTTAAAGAAATTAAGCAACGGTTCTGCCTTCTGGGGGCTTTTCAGAACTCAAAGTGGCCTGTCAGGAAGCTGGGGACAGAGTTTTGAGCGGGGCCTGTTGGGACAGGACAAGAGGAGATGGGTTTAAACTAAAAGAGGGAGATTTAGGGCATGTTTGAGGTGAGGGAGCTCAGGGACCGGCCTTACCACGCTTGTGGCCAGCGAGTCCTGGATGGAGGCAGAGGAGAGCGCGGCTGGTTGGTCTTTCTCCAGATTCTTCTCAATCTCAGCCACCGACTGGAGGAGGCTCTCCAGGCTCTCCTGGACGCTCTGGGACTGGGCGATGGATTTCTGCAGCAGGTTCGAGCGCTCGGCCATTTGCTGGGAGAGGCTCTGGAAGCGGCTCACGATGGCATCTGCAGAGTTCAGCGCAAAGGAGAATGAGCAGCCAAGAGCTTCTGGTGCTCAGAGAGCACCAAGGGTCACCTTTGGCTCCTGCCAAGCTCTCCCTGATGGCAAATCCCTGTCCTCAGACTTAGCAGAGATACAAAGGACCCAACACAAATGCCCAATTTGGATCACAGCCCTCCCCACGTGGTGCTGCAAGCCCTGAAGACGTGTTGCTGGGCACCTTTCCCCCACCTTCCTCCAAAAGTAGGAGACTTCACCTTTCCTCCCTCCCTGGTTTGTTTCCATGCTCTCCCCAACCACTCCTGCGAACGCTGCAGCTGCTTTGCTCTGTACCTGTTGTTTCTTGAATGTGCCCGTGGTCGGGGGCCGGCTCCCCTTGTATCTCCAGCAGGGACCGAGCTGCTTTCTGGAGCTTCTCCACCGGCACCTGATGCTCAGCAAGGTCTCCCTGCAGCTGCTGCTTTGACACAAGACAAGGCAACATCAGCGGTGGGTCCCCTGCACCCATGAGGCTGCATTTAAACCCTGCTGAGGGATCCTGTTCACTTCACCACAAAATCATTAAGAAAAATAATAATGTAGGTTGGAAGGTCCCACCCCGTGCTGCAGGCAGAGCTGGATTGGAAGGTCTGGGCTGACCCAGCACCCAGCGACCCTCATGGGGGAGGAATATCCCCCAACATCTCCCTCTGGGGTGTGCCCTGTGGCAGTTTGTGGCTGCAGCCCCTGGTCCTTGCTCTGAGCACCTCTCAGAAGAGTCTGGCTCCACCTCACCAGCTGAGCCTGCGGGTCCAGCTTTGCTCTCAACCAGCAAAAACCAGCAAACGGGTTGAGTCTCTTCCCTCCCGACTGCTCAGAGCAGTGACCAAATGCCTCTACGGGCTCCAAGGCTCCCCCAGAAGATCCCCCAGGGACCCCGCACCTTAGTGCTGCCAAGTTGCTTCTGCAGAATGGCCGGATCTGAAGAAACCGTCTCTGAGAGGAGTTTTCCAACAGCGGCTTCGCTCTCCTGCAGCCACGTCCTGAGAGACTCTGCCACGTCCTGGAACTGCTGGTAGTGATCCAGCAAGGTGTTCAGGTGGGAGCCAAGCTTGGTGCACTGCAAAGGAGCAACGAGAGGTAACGGGAGGACGAACACGGGCAGAAAATGCACCAAAAACATCAAGAAAGAAAAAACAATAAAAAAAAAAGATCTTGCCTTGTGTTAAAGGCATTACAGGAGGCAACACGAGGGCCAACACCAAGCCCTGAAGAAGACAATCCTTGTCCTACCATCTACGTATGTGCTACAAGTCCAGCCAGACGCTCAAGAGAAGCATCTCCCTGCCATCCCTGCTCGTTCTACATGCACAGGAGGGAAACAGCTCCCAGAGCCCAACCCCCCACCTTGCAAAGCCCTTCCCGTACCTTGGAGTGGAGCGTGGTGTAGCGCTGCGTCGCGTCCTCCAGCTTGCTCTTGACCACGCTCCCGGACATCAGCGGCAGGGACTCTGCGTCCCCAGCAGCTCCTTCCACATCCAGCACCTTCTGCCCCGACATGGTAACAAACCGCAGGTCACCTTTGTGGGAGATCACGTCTTCTGAGAAGCTCCCCTGCCGCAGGAGCAGCTGCCGGAGGGCCGCGGGGTCGCTGCCGCCCTTGTACATCCCCTCCAGATCTTGCTCCGCCTGCTTCAGCCAAGCCTCAAACTCCCCATGATCCCGCAAGAACTTCTGCAGCTCGTCCCTCAGGACTTGCACTCGCTTCAGCCGCGTCTCCGACTGCGAGAGGGAAGCCGCGTACTGGTCCTTCAGCTCTGCCAGCCGGCCCTGGAGCCGCTCGCGCTCCTCCCCAGCCAGGCTGGGGCCGTGCTTGTCCAGGAACGCCTGCGCCGACTGCGTGGCCAGGATCACGTCCTGCTGCTGGGACAGCAGCTCCTGGTGCTGGGCCTGAAAGATGACAGCGAGCAAAGGTGATGCTCGAGACCTGGGGTCTCTGCTCGTCGGTACCCACTTGACTGAGCTCCTTGCACCCTCCTGCAGCCCTAGCGAGGTGGGGGAACACCCCCAGGCTGGGATCCAGGCAGGAGAATAACCCCTTCACTGGCCACGACGGGCACCTTCTCTGGTTACCCTGATTGCACCGTGCCGAGGCACCCACCCACCCAGTGCCTATGTCCTCCAGGAAGCCAGGCAGGGGCTTCCCAAGTCTCCCATATGGAAAATCCCCCTGGACACAGATTTCAGAGGCCAGGCTCATCTAATTTGTGGATCTTACCAATGCTTATCAAT
>WEIS01017304.1:0-16225 GCA_013389965.1 Todus mexicanus
ATCCTGGGGTAGCAACTTATCTGGGGCCGGGTTGGGACCGGTGATCTCTTTACTTTGGTGATGTTCAGCTTCAGAGCTGAAGGTGGGTGATGGCCCCTCTACAACCCATGGAAAGGTCTGGATGTGGCTCTGGCTCCTTCTACCTGATCCCTGCATGGTTGACGGGGCAGGGAGTGGGATGAGCAGCTGCATGGAGGTGCAGCATGGTCAGAGACACGGTGTGGGAAGGTGAAAACATCTGGAAAAGGATTTATCCCNNNCATGTTTTCCAGGGTGGCAAGGCTCAACAGGAGCTGGTCCCCTCCATCCCCCAGCTGCCAGACATCATCCCAGCCCTGGGGCACCGTCAGAGGCTTTGCCGTACCCGCCGCTAGCCACATCTCTGGCCCGCGCCACCGTCCTCTGCTGAGCTGCAGAGATACCCGAAGAACCCGCCCGGCAGCTCTTTCTCTCTTTAATTGTGTTTTCCCGAGTCAATGGATAACTTTACAGCCCGGGCCATGAAAACATCAAACAGAATAACCTTGGGGAGACAGCTCTCTGGAGATGCACCGCGTTAGTCACCTGGGGACCATAAAGTTCAAAACTAAAGCCATCCTGAAAGTCACGGCCGCGTCTGGCAGGCGCCTGCAGGCAGAGGTGGGCGCTGGGCTTGCTGCAGCACCCACGCTGCTTGCCCAGGCTGGGGATGCACGGTGGGCATCCTCAGAGGCTTCTCCAGACCCTGGGGGGAAGATAGGTCAGGTTTTCTCCCACCCCATTCCAGCAGACCTTGGGCAGAAGGTGCTGCTGCGTGGGCACTTTGCTGCCCTGTAGCAGCAGAACTTTCCAACCTTCCCCTCCCAAACCAGCCCAGTGGGGCAGGGGGAGACCAGAGCCTCGCTGAGCCCCCCGCACCAGGCTGCCCACCTCCACCAAGCCCAGCAGACCCTCTGCCGTGGGCACTCCTGCACTTTTCTGGGTGCTAGACACAATGCGGTGACATCAGCGTTGCTGCCTTCTGGATGCCAAGGGAAAAACCCGAGAGGACCCTTGGGTGCTCTCCGGTTGGTGCCCTCACCTCCCGGCAGTGCCGTGCGAGACTGGGTGGCAGGACCCTCTCCTCCAGACGTTCACCTCTGGGTTTTCCCCCCTCCCTTCCACCTCCTCCTTCCCCCCTGTCCTTGAGCAGCCGCGCTCTTGGCATTCCTGCAGCTTTAACAGCCCCATAACCGCGCAGGAACGGCCAACGCGATCGAACCGAGGGTTTACAGCCCTGTTGCTTCATCACCAGCAGCACAAACAAGGCGAAGACGGTCCCAGCGGCAGAGGGGCCGCTGCAGACAGTGAAAGTCACGGGGTGGGGAAGAGGGGTCCCCTTGCTCTGCTGGTGGCAAGGTGAGGTCCTGCTCTGCTGAGGAGCTTCTGGGGGATGAGCCTGAGCCTCCAGCTCCAACTTGAGCCGTGTCCCACGTTTGTCACTGTTTGGAGAAAGAGGATTTTTCTTCTCTTAGTTGCCACCTTCTCTGTGTTTCAGGGAGAGAACTGACCCAGCGGGACCTGAGCAGGGCTCGCAGCTCTCCCTTGGGAATGCCCAACACAAACCAGCTCCCCAGCACCCAAAAGGGCACCTCAGCATCACCACCATGCTCCAGCCAGCCCTGGCCCCTGGCCCCGAGTCCCTGTTGGCAATGGAGGTGGAGATGAGTGAGCAGAGACAGCTGCGGGGGGGGCAAGGATGGGCTGGAAACCCGACTGGGGCTTTCCTGCCAGGACATTGGAGCTAGAGTGACCCAAAGGTGAGCCACTCTCACCACCTCCTGAGTTGTCCCCCGGCTGGCAATGGCTCATGGCTACGAGGAGCCCTTTTGGGGCAGGCTGGTGCCCATCCCACAGGACGGTGGTGCCACCGAGGCGAGGAAGCTGCAGCAGCCCCATCCACGCTCTCCTCTGATACCTCCTGCGGGGATTTCCCCGCGGCAGCTCCGTGGAGGAAGGACGCTGCAGTTTCGCATGCCATAAACCAGCCACTCTCTGGACTTTCCTGACGTCACGGCAGCTCTCCCCCGTTATTCACTATCTTGGTGATCTCGCCAGGAACAGCTTGGCTGCACAGCCAGAGCAAAGTCCGGGGCGCGGCGAGCGGCGTGCCGAAGGACACGCTGGGTGGAAGGTGGGGAGGAGGGTTCCAGGAGGTGTTTGGGGTGTGATGCCTCTTCCCATGGGAATCTAGTTAGCAAAGACGAGCAGCATCCTCTCTGCCCATGCCACCAGCACGAGACAGTACATCAAAAACCAGCTTCCGAGAATGCTTACAGAGCAGGAGCTGGCTTCAAAGGAGGCGCGTTGGTCTTTGACAGGTCCATGATGAGCTCCACCAGGCTTTGCTCAGCCTTCTCCAGAGGCTCCAGCCACCAGCCCGTGTCTTCCTAGTGCCTCGCTCCACAGAAACTCCCGTCTCCTTTCCAGCCCAAACCCCCCTCCCTGTGCTGCAGGCGGCTCTGACATCCCCGTGCATGAGGACAGGGGTCCCTGTCGGCGTCCCCGTCCTCCCACTCCACTTCTGACACTATTCTCAGGCAGAAGGAATTGGGAAAGTAAAACCGAGGCTGTTCAGGAATCAAGGCAGCAAATAACTGCAGGTTTCTTCATGAAAAATGTAGCTGAGCTGCAAGACCTTTGGAAAGCAGCAGGGAAAGGATGATGTTAGCATGGAGTAAAACTCGTGCAAGTGTGGCCAGGTGAGGAGGCGACCACAGGAAGCCGTCCCAAAGGAGGTGCTGCAGAAAGCATCTGGGATCCTGCCAGGAGCTGCTCAGGAAGAGCCCTTTAGGCTCAGCCTGGAGAGCTAGAGATGGGTTTGGGGGTGGCTGTGCATGCAGGACCTCAACAGCCCCTGCGAACCCCCGCTGTCGGTTTGCAGAGGTACAAACACTTGCGGCTCTACACACAGAGTGCACAGACGGGGATTTTTGAAGGCCCAGCACTTCCTCCTGTGCCCCCTGGGCTCTTCTCATTCCCCTCTGCCTGGCCCCAGACAGGAGGAGGCTCCTGCTCCCTCTGACCCACAGGTGCCTCCTCCTCCTCCTCCCCTTGCAGGGGAAAAGAAAAAAATAAAATAGGAGCACATAATAGAGGTGGAAGGGATTAAAAAATGCAGCGTCCTGCCCCTCCTTTGTCTTTGCACAGCGTTGCGTCATCGGCTCAGAAAGAACTTGCTGTTCCTTCAGAGCTGAGGCCACGTAACACCCCCACTGGTGTCGCCTGGTGCTCTGGGGCTGTCCCACGCCCGGATCCTTTTGCTGCTCAGAGACTCATTTTCCCAAGCCAACCTAATAAAAAAATATAATCATGGACTGGTTTGGGTTGGAAAGGGACTTTTTAGGGTCAACATCCAACCCCCTGCAGGGAGCAGGAACATCTGCAACCAGAGCAGGTTGCTCAGAGCCCCCAACACCCTCCCCTGCAATGGGGACAGGGATGGGGCAGCCACCACCTCTCGGGGCAACCTGGGCCAGGCTCTCCCCACCCTCAGCCTCAAAAAAACCCCACCCAACTTTAAAGCTTTTTTTTCCTTTTCCTTAAGGGAAATCTTCTTTTCCTTTGAATCACCACCTGCAGAGGCAGCAGCGGGTAGAGGCAGGGAACAGAAGAAAGACGACGCCTCCATGTGATAAAAATTTATTACAAAATATGAGATAGATTAATAGTCATAGGGGGATTTTCGAGGGGGGGGGGAAGGGTTTATGTAACAAACAAAAGTATCACCGGAAAAATAAAACCTTCCACCCAAGTTTTCCAGGTCACAATTATTATTAATTATTGTTATTGTTATTATTATTATTATTTTTCACATTGTGTTCATCTCGGACAGGGAAGGGTCACGGTCGAGCCGCGGGGACCCGCCAAGCCGTACAGTGCTCTGCTCCTATTTACAGCATATTTTTATTCCCTCCCCTCCCCGATGCTACAGACGCGGCAGAGACGAGACACCCCCGCTCCCGGCCGGGCTGGCGTTTGTTCTGCACCAAGCACAGGCTGGCAAAGCCCCCCTGGGGGAGCTTGGAAACCTTCTCCAGTGGCCTCGTCACCCAAGTGTCGCAGCGGGTGGAGGGAACCTTCATTGGGCTGGGGTTTGCGCACCCCCAGCTCTGCTCCGAGCCGTCCCACCCGCAGCAAAGAGGAGCTCCAGGGCTGGGCTGGGCTGGGGGTTTTGTTAAGACACTTCTTCCTCTGTTCCCCTCACCCCACCCCAGCAAATAAAAAAAAAATAAAAATAAAAATATATATATACATACACACAGTCTATGTAAGGATGAAAACACCAGGGTGAAACGACACAAAAGATCATCAGGAAAATTAGTTTAAATTCCCCAAAAGATTTAAAGCTGCCGGTTGGGTATTTGGCTTTGTACGTTTTTCTCAGCGGGCAGGTTTTGGGCTCCGTCAGCACAGCGGAGGAGGAAAGCTGGAAATGGAGGGGGAGCAGGGGTTACCTTCTCCAAAAACAACAGAGGGAGCGGTGAGACCCCTCTGAGAGAGGCACAGGTGAGAGTGAACCCCACGCCCAGCCTGATGGCCCCTGCAGTGACTCAGTTGTCCCCGTGCCGTTGGCTCACACGTTTAGGAGGTTCAACCACAACTGATGCACCAAAAAAAAATTCATCTTCCCACTCCAATGGTGCATTTTGAGCCGTGGGGGCTGCCGGTTCCTGGACCACGGTGCTGCAAGCTCGTTGTGCCAAGGCTCACCCATCAGGGAGCTGAACGGGAGCCAACGGAGCTGGGGTGGAGCCCAGCAGGTCCCAGCAGGGCTGCCTTGGGTCCCCACCAGCCCCACTGAACCAGCCTGAGCTTCCTGGAGACACCGGCGGGGACCGGCTGAGGCATCTCCATGCTCCCCTGAAATTCCTTTGGCGTGAGCTCAACCCGCCCGTGCCGGCAGCCACGCACGCTCCTGCACCACCGCTGCTCTCCAAGGGGTTTCTCCATCATCAGAGACCTTCCCTGCGGCTCTCCAGACCCACCACTGAGCAGAAGCGAGAGGTTAAAAACACCAAACCGTGACAGCCTCTCACGGAGGCGTCGGGCCGTGCGCCGCTCCTACCCCTTCCCGTTTTTAGGGGGACATGGATGGCACTGCACCCCCTGCGCACTCATCTGGCTCAACCCGAGCTCCAAAGTGAGGTGGGAAAAAGTGGTGACACTGGCAAGGTCCTGCTCTGTGCCCCGAAGAGGAGCCAGACCCCACAGCCAACAAGGTAGATGGTAAACAAGCCGATTTTCTGGGTGAGCTGGGACAACAAGCAGTGGAAGTGTTGGGGGAAGGACGCGGAGGACACACTCATGGTCAATAAAAGCTGACTTACGAGCCAGACTCTCCCATCCTCAAATGAACACAGCCTCAGGAGGCGTCGTCATCAAACCCTCCAGGCAGCTAAAGGTCCTGGAAAGCTCTTGCCGCACAGCACCAGGGAAAGTCACCCAAGCGACTTCGACCCACCCAGCGATTCGGTGACCTGGCTTCACTCCTCCATTCCCACCCTCCCTGCCGGAGAGAGGAGGCAGCTTCTTGCCAAAGAGCCACACGAATGGCTCGCTGCAGCCCTGTGCCATCATCCCTGGCACATCGTCCATCCCAAAGCCTCACACCACACCACGCAGCTCCTCCCCAGATCCTTCCTGCCCTCCTCTCCCATCACACCAGACCAGCCGCGTGCGCCACAGCTGGGATTGGGTTTATTCACCCAAGGCACAGGACAACCAGGAGCCCAGCTGCGGGTTTCAGCTAACGTGCGGTTGGGCAACAGCAGAGAGGGGACGGCCTTCAAATCTCCACCGCCTGAAGATGCCGCAGCTGCAGACGCTGCATCGATCTGCGCGGCGCTTAAATTTGTTCGAGGAGGATGGCGGAGGGTGGACACACCGATATTCCGTGGAACACACCGGGACCATCATTTGCTGCCCATTTATTTATTACCTGCACGGCTGCTGCTCAAACTGGCACGGTCTGGTTCTTATCCCACCTGAGCAGAACTCCTGGCAGACTTTGAACGATGATGGCTGACGTGCCCCACGCGTCGCAGCGCCCCACGGAAGAAGCGGGACGGTGCCTTACGGAGCCCGAGGTGGGGAAACCTGTGAGGTAGGTACCATGATGATTACAATCTCAACAGCAGGATTTACAGGATTTCATATGAAAAATGCTTTTTTCTTTTCTTTTTTCTTTTCTGTCTGAACGTGAGGAAACGGCACCAGCGAAAGCCCGGCGTGACCAGGGGTGACCAAGTCCTTGTGTGCGCGTTGGAGGCGCGGGCAGAGCCCGCCCGGTGCTTTTTGGAGAAAGGCACAGTATATTCTGGGAAACGGGTGGTTTTTTTGCAGTCCTCTGGGTAGCTTCAAGACCCACGCTGGTCCTCCCAGAGACACCTGAAGTCAAAATTCATCTTGGAAGCAGAAATGCTAAGGACGCAACCAAAAAACAAAACCTGGCGGAGCGGGGCAGATATTCGCAGCCTGGCTGCCAGGAAAGCGCAGGTGAGCTCCGCGGGGCACAGATGATGGCTTTTGTCATCTGCTTTTGTGCTGCCCCTTGCTGGAAGGCACGGCAGGTGGGTATGGCAGAGGCCCTTTCTTCTACCCTGCACAAGAGACTGGGGTTGTCAACCCAAACAGCCCCGGGCATGTGCTCCTGCTCTGCGCATCAGAGGTGGCACAGCCATCGCCATGCCGTGGGGCAAGGGTGGCACATCCATGGCCACACCATGGGCCAGCCCAAAAGGATCACACCGACAGTTTGGAGTGAGCCCTCTCACCGCAGCCAGGTCACTACCAACCCATCACGACCTTCCTCGGGCTCCCCCAAAGGCACCGCCCTGAACGGGGTAAACCAAAACAATCCCAACGAGCTTGAGACACGAAGGACGGTTGCTCCTGAGTGACAAATAAATAGCAGGTTTGCTGGAAGAAAGCCCTTTGCAATCCAAGGTCCATCGCCCCAGTGCTGCCGGGAGCCTCATCATGAGATCAGTCTGTAATCAGAACATTTGTTTGGTTGGTTTTAATGAGATTTCTTTCAAAAAACAGCAACAGTTTGGGACAGGGCTCGCAGAGGGAGCTCGCCCGCCACCCCTGTCCTGACGGTTGATCACAGCGTGGGTTTGTTCCTACGTACGAGAAGAGGAGAGGCCCCCTCAGAAAAGAAAAGAGAAAAACAAAAAAAGAGTTTGAGCTGCTCTTGGAGACGTGGCGACCGTCGGCGGCTCCTAGTTCTGGTGCCGCTTCATGTGGAGAGCCAGATGGTCGGAGCGGGAAAAGCACCGGCCGCAGGCGAGGCACTTGAAGGGCTTGGCGCCCGTGTGCTTCCGATAGTGCCGGGTGAGCTCGTCGGAGCGGGCGAAGCGCCAGTCGCAGCCTTCCCACGTGCACTTGTAGGGTTTCTCACCTGCGGGGAAGAGCCACAGGTCACCGACGCAGCACAGCCCTCGCCACGCATCTGCCCGGCTCCCAAACACCCACCCCCGGCCTCTCGGAGGTGCCCGTGGTTCCTCGGGAGGCACCCGGGGCTGCCCAGGGCTCGTGGCCACGCTGGCGCTTTACGCCACCAGGGTTCACTTGCTGTGCACGGGTCACAGCCACCAAGGGACCGTAAATAAATACATGATCTCGTCCACGCGCCACCCCGGCTTTGCTTTCGAGGCTCGGTGTCTTGTGCCATGTCAAGTTCCTGTTGGAGAATTTCTGGCTAAAAGCGTAGCCAAAAATTCCCCCGGGAGGTGCTGCTGCCCATGCAGGTGTGGGGCACATCAGGGGGGAAGACAAGGGTCATGCCATCTGGATTTTCCTCGAAGCCTCGCCTCTCTGAAACCACCGTCTGCCTCAAAGCTCAGCCCCGCAGCAGCTCCCTGGACACAAAACACTAAAACCCCTGCGTTTTCTTCAGGCTGACGTCATGCCCCTGCCCTCTCCATCCCCCCCTCCCTGCCCGTACACACCTATTCCCAAACCGAAATCAATTAAAAGTTGTGCAATTCCTCCAGCAGCTGGGAACTGGGCTGGAAAAGCCCGTGCCCGTTTCCACCTCCCCGCGCGCCCGGCTCGTAGCAGCCGAAGCCTGGCTGGAGCCCTCTCCGCGCAAGGGTGTGGCGCTCTCAAATATTAGCCCTCGCTCTTAACAGCCTGAACAAGCAGGCAGAGTTCAGGGAATGTGCTGACTTCCCCGACCTCAAATATTTACCGTTTCATCGGCCAAATTGCCGAGCGCAGCGCGGCGGCGCGAAGGCACGTACGCACGCAGCGGGCGTGCGCAGGCATGTGCGCCCCGCTCCGACGCGTTTCCCAGCCAGCGGCCGCTCCTCCCCTCCCCTCGGTGCCGGCTAAAAGTGGCAGATTTGGCCGGGAAACAGAAAAACGTTGGGCCACGGCAAGACCTACAGCGTCTTGCACGCGCTGGGTGAAATCTGAAGGCACGCGAAGCTGGAGGGGACGGGGCGCTGGGGCCGCGTCCTGCTCCCCAAAAAGGGCTGGGCTGTGTTTTTTACGGCGAACGTCCAGCCGATTCACGAGCAGCGTCCCCGGGTGTTTCATGGGGAATCTTGGGGTTTGCGTGAGCGTGACAAGACCGAGGCAAGGCTCTGCCCCGCGCAACCCCAGACATTGTCCCAGCCGGGCCGCCTGGCTGGGTCAACCCTACCGAGAACCCTTGAGTTTCAAACAATAACAGGTTGATTTCCAGGAGAGAAACCAAATGCTTTCCATTGTCCCGCGAGCTGGCTCCAGCTCCCAGGACAGCACGGCAGGGCAAGCTGGAACAAAGGCCCCGAGCTGGCGTTCCCAGCCCCCGGGAGGCGGGGGAGCAGCCACCGGGTTATATATTTAATCTGACAATGGCACCCAGGAAATGAACGGTGTCTCCGCGAGATGAATACGGCCCGGCCCTTAGCAACGGGCAAACCGCAAAGGAAAGATCTTGGAGATCCCATCGGGCGAGGAATCGAGAGGAAGGGCGGAGTTAACCCTTCAGGTGGTGGAGAAGAAGCGGCATCGAGCGTACTTGGCTGGCAGGAGCTGGGATGGGTTGAGGAGTTGGGGCTGAGGCCTCAAAAGCAAAACGTGAGGCTTCAAAAATAGGACCTGGACACCCTGAGCCTGCCTGTGTCCAGCTCCCTGCTTGGATTCCCTTCTTTTGCCCCCCAAACACAACACTACCCCTTTTCTTGTCTACTCAGGTCACGTCCTCCATCGCCTCTCTGCCCTTCCCTCTTTCAGCGAGTCAAGTGGAAGGAGGCAACACACTGAGATTTCCAGCCCTATTACTGGGAAACCTGGAAAAATAACTATTGTATTGGGTTCAACAAACCACCCGGGTTTGCCTGGATGCGTCTTTGTACAGCGACTCGGTGCCTGTCTCAGGTGGGGCACAGCTCCGGGCACAGAGACCCGTGCTCTGAATGGAAGGGGAAAAAAGCTATTTAATTTTAAAGTGAGTAGCCCTGAATACAAGCTGCTGTTGTGACAAACGCTTATCGCCACCCAGCTCTCGGAGCCGGGACAATGTCCTTCCTGTTCCTTCCTTCCACCCCTTCCGTGTGGTTCTCCAGCTCGCTCCTACCCGGGCCCTGCCAAAAAAATATTGTGCCTCGTGTACAAAGAAAAATTCTTTGCTGGCTTGTTCGACGGGCTGATAAGACGAGGACGGAACGGAGCCAAGTGCAAGAACCGATTCCCAGCCTCAGGATGGGTTTTGTTCGTTGTTAATAAAAAAGAAAAGTGAACTCTGGGCCAGCTTAATTGCTTTCAGTAAAGATCAGCCCTTCTATAAAAGAGATTTACGAGGGCACCGATGGTTCCTGGACTACCCGAGGATCTGATAAAGTTTCAGGCGTAATAAATACCTTAATGAGGAGACCCGTGCTTGAATGCACATGTGCCACCGAGCTCGGTTTACCCCAGGGAAGCCGGCGGTGGTGGGAGCCCCTCTGTGCTGGTGACCCTGTGGGCAGCAGCAAGAGCAGCCCCCAGGCTCCTCTGCCCTCAGGAAGGAGGAGACGGTTCTTCTCTATCCCTGTGCGGAGCCCTCCTGTGCCTCTAGGTAAAATCCTTCAGGACTCGAGTTCATTTACTCGGCAGCTCCAGTGACACACACACCACTGGACAAGCACCGGGCGCCTCTGGTCTGTGGGGCTGGTACACAAGGAAATACAAAGGGTTCCAACCTCTCGTGGGGCGCTTGACACAGAAGAGACAGCCCTTGTCTCCTCAGAAGTCAGGCGTGGGTTCCATATACACCATCTAGACTCAGAAGCACCTTTACACAACCTTTCTGGAGGCAAAGCAGCGTCAGACCTGGCTGAGAACTGAGAGAGCTCGAAGGAGAGAGGTTCTGGTGGCACCTCCTCCTCCCAATCCTTTAAGTCAAGCCTCTAAGAGGTCTCCTAAATTCTGCACCATCCCTCCAGAAGAGAAGCAAGCGCACACAGCAGCGTGCAGTCGCTATAAACCAGTGCGACCATTGGACTTCTTTTAGTACCAACACCGATGGACTTAACAGCGCTCCTGAACCCGATAACTACCCCAGATGAAGGTCATTAACTCAGCTACACAATCACCACTATCTCCAGGCAGCACATAAGAAGCTCACGCTGGCAAAGGTTCCCGGTGACGTTCCTCTTACCTGTGTGAGTCCTCTGATGGGCCTTCAGGTGGGAGCTCTTGGTATAAACTTTCGAGCAACCTGCGAGAACAGAAGAGACACAAATTCCCCGTGAGGAAGGGGCCCTTGCACAGACAAACCCGGAATGTCGATATGTGAGGTTAGGGATGGAGCGGGCCTCAAAAGCTCTCTGGCTAACGGCGTGCAAATCAGCCTGGCTAGACCCGTTCCCTTTCAATAAAGGGCAACTCTCCTCCAGGACACACAGACCTTTACCACACACAATCCTGACACCCACGGACTGGGGAGGGGGGAAGAGTCGGGAACTGACTTTCAAATCCTCCCCTTCCTCAACCAGGTCTCTGAGGCAGGATGAGAATGTGAGAATGTCAAATTCAGCACCCAAAGCTGCTGGCTTTGTGCGGCCGTTCGTCCTTCTGGATTCCAGAGCTGATACTGCGAGGTTGGAGGGACCTGTTGGAGCAGGTCCAAAGNAACAGTCCCAGCCCGAGCAGACAAGTTGAGAACGTTTCAGGAAGCAGGAAGCGCCAGGTACGCTGCAGAGCCACAGCTCGGCTTTCAGGATCCAGAATCAAGCCAGTGGGGAGGTTTTTTCACAAGATCAGCAACAACAGGTTTAACCAAAGAGAGGCTCTTAACAGAAGCACCGTGACTTCAGCAGAAGTTTCAACAAGAGTCTTGGAGTGAATCATCACTAGTTCCTCATTTCAGCAAGGTAAAGCTCAAAAGCTTCTCATGCTGCCTCTGTGATCCTGCTTCAATGTGTTTCGACAAGTGTATTAAAATATGAATTTGAATTTGTATGACCTGCATAAGCAGCGTAGTCATGGTTTTAATTGCAATGCCTCCACAGAGCCCAAAGAAGCTTCTGGCAGGAGATCAGCTCAATGTCCTGTCCTGCTCGGGAGCTGCAGGAGCCTTTCCCCTCCCCATGGCACAGAATCACGGCGTGGTTTGGGTGGGAAGGGACCTTTAAAGTCCATCTTGTCCAGCCCCCCTGAGGGGAGCAGGGACATCTGCAACTAGAGCAGGTTGCTCAGAGCCCCCAACAACCTCCCCTTGACCCTTCCTGGTAGGAGGGAGAAGGGTTGATGCACCCAGTTGACCCAGTTCAATTCTACCCCTGATGCTCTGAAGCTTCAGAGGTCCCTCGCACTCAGCAGAGTTGAGTATGTGGCAGACCAAGGCCCATTTCCTTGCTGGGCACTGAAACGAAGCCAGCTCAGCAGCCGGGGCCGATTCAGCCCCAGAGGGAGCAGCACGGAGAAGCCAGAGCAGAACACGGCTGAGCCGCATTTCCCAGGGAGCTTGCCGAGGAAGAAGTGCTGGGGCCACCACCTGGAAGCCTGGATTTGCAAACAGGTCTTCCCTGTTCCTCCTGCCACCAGCGTGGACTCCGTGTGCCTCCCATCGCTTCCTCCTGCAGACCCCGGCAGTGATTCCTGCTGCCCCTGCCACCAGCCCCGGCTGCTTTCACCTCTCGCTGAACCTGGCTGGGAAGGATGAGGAGCAGCTCTCCTCTGTCTCTGCACGCACACACCACCGAGCCAACCAGTGTTTACTCAGTGCAACTTGTTCTTGTTTTCTGGGTTTTTTTGCAGCACAGATGCGTTCCTGCCTCCCTACGCGCGCCAAAATCCTGCTCAAACAGGCGAGCTTTGCCCGGGTAATGCACCCTGCAGGATGAGCCTCTCGCTCGCAGAGCGGCAGGCTCTGCCTCACAGTCCTCTTACACCTTCAGTCCATCACCTGCTGTGACCAGCAGAAAGTTAAAAAATCCTGCACAAGCTGTTAAGCACAAGAAGGTGGCTCAGAAAGGCCCTCACTGCAGGTTGCTGGACTGGGTGGGGAGGTGCAAGCACAGAGAGATCTCTCTAAACATCTCCTATTCTTCTACGCTTCCTCAGGTCACTGCTGGAGACAGGATCTGGGCTGGACGCGCCCCTGGGCCGACCGACTGCGGCCGCTCTCGTGCCACGGGAAGAGCACATAAATCACGCAGGAGGTGGGTAGGAAATGACTCTCCTCAGTTCACCCCCCGCCACGGGCAACGAGCCGATCCTCAGCAGCTCGGGGCCAGAAGCAGGAGGCGTGTGTCCCCGCACAAGGGCTGGTGCTTTCCAAGCCCTCACGCTGGTGCCACTGGGGTTTCTCTCTAGGGACACGAATACTTCTCTCCCGTGTGGCACCAATGGAGCTGTGGGTCCCGCAAATGCCCCATGCGCAGTGCAGGGAACCCTGCGAGATCCTCTCCTGCCAAGGTGCTGCGGGTCTTTAGATGGACATGCTGATGCAATGAGGTGACATGTGGAGAGCAGCTTCAGCTCTGGGCTGATGGTTACCCTGAATTCCCTCCTGCACCATCCCAGGGGGCCACCGAAGGATGTGACACATCCTCAGCTCATCGCCTCTTTGGAAGAAGAGAACTGGAGCTACAGAGAGAGACTGTAAAGGCTGCTTGAGGTTGGACAAGCTGGAGAAGTGTGCCTGCGACAACCTCGTGAAGTTCGAGCTCTTCTGCTCCCTTGGTGGTGGTAGGAACCTCACTTCCCTGGGGCTCTCCACCCAGCTCCAGAGCTCCCTTGGGGCTGGACCAGGTGCCCTCCAGAGGTCCCTTCCAGCCCCTGCCGTCCTGCGACGCTGTGATTCACCACGCAAAGTGATTTCAGATTAACTCCCGCGGAGGCCCAAGGCAGCCCCCAGCCCCAGCGTGCCATGAGGGCACCTTCCTCCCACCAAAGCCCAGCCAGGGCATCAACCACGAGCATACCTGGGTAGTCACAGTGATGGATCCTCCTTTTCTCCAGCTCGGGGTTGTTGCGTCTGTTGTATTTGGGGGGCTGCATGACAATGTGCCCTTGGGAGAGGGTGCCAAGGCCATTGGGGACTGGGGGGACCTGGGATGACTGGACCAACTTCAGTCCAAAAGTGGCTTCGTAGGATGGTGGGGGAGAGATGGTGTTGATGAGCTCGGGTTGATTTTCTGGGCTGCCGGGCTGAGAGTTGGGGGGCGAAGGGGGCAGGTTCACCCCCGGAGCAGGGTAGAACTGCCCCGAGATGTTGAAGTTTCCCGGTCCCTGGGAGACATGTGGGTACTGCTTCACCGGTGGCCCTCCTGGCTGGACAGGTCTGTGGACCACACTGGACATGGTGCTCCCCGTGGACATGGTTACGCCGTTGAGGCTGTTGATGGCCGTGGTGCTGCTGGAGGAGGAGGTCAGGGTGGCGATGTCGGCGCTGCCGCTGCCGAGAGGCATCTGGTAAAGCTGGGACGGTTGCGGGTTGGCGGCTAAGGGGATCTCCGAGGGCATCTCCTGCTTGATGAAGATGTTGTTCACTGCCACGGACTGGGGCATGCTGAAGACGCTGGTGAAGTCAGGCAGGGTCTGCGTGGAGCCGGAGGCAGAAGAGCAGGGCTGGGCGAAGCCGGTGCCAGGCTCGGTTTTGATCTGCGGGAACGGCGTCATGGGTTTGGGCGGCCGGTAAAGTCCCGTGCGCAGGTGCGTCGTGTCCGGCAGGATGACGTTGATGTTGACGCTGTACGGCGTGGAAGTGGGCTTCTCCGTGGAGAAGAACTCGTCCACCACCGAGGCGCTCTCCCGGCGGTACTTCTTGTCTGGCATCATGGGGATGGGCGGCACCTCGTTTGAAAGGTACTTATCCATTTCAGACCGTGCCTACGGCAAAAAAAGATACAAGATGAGCGACCTTGACGCACTGGTGGAGGGAGTCCAACATTCAAAAAGTACTTAAGGTAGCAGGAAAGCGAGAGAGAGGTGATTTAGCTTCAGTCTCTGACTCAGCCAGACTCCTGAGGAGTGAATCACTGTCCTCTGGCCCACTCCCCTCCTCCCTATCTGCGCCGGTAACAAAGGATAAGCTGGGCAGAGGATGTGATTAGGAGAGAAGGAGACCCTGATAAAGGAGAGCCAAGCTTTAGGTACAAAGCTTTGGTCACAAAACCAAGAGAATTTAACACTGGGAAAGGGATGACACCAGCAACCCTGCTCCAGCCAGCCTCAGGCTTTGGGCACGCTGCATCTGCAGCCCACCCCAGACCTCAGACCTGCTGGCTCCGGCCTCCTCTCAGCTCCGTAGCCTGAGATGTATTGCGCTTCAGTCCACGATGATATCTTTAATCAGCTGAGAACGTTCTAGGACAATACCTTTAATTAATTGAGAATAGTTTGGGCTGTAGCCCTAGACAACTAAGCGAGGTTGCCACGAATTTGGCCTAAAATGGGAAGTGCCAAGCACGCTGTAACTGTCTCGTCCTGGTGAAGTGACTCAGCCCTCACCTCACCTTTGGTTTAGTTCTGGTTTCACGGAGCTGTTTGCACAAGCCTGGCTTCTCCAGGCTGACAGGACCTCTAGCTCAGACAATCCCTGCTTGCCAGGCTCCTTCCCCTCCCGGCTCCTGCCTGATGCTGCATCCCACTGGATCCAGGCCCAAGAATTCAGCAACCTGATGGAGCAATCCGCTAGGAAACTCATCCGCTGGCATCTGATGACTCAAGCTCTGCTCTTTGTGGTTAAAGATACCAGCGCTAATGCTCTCCTAGAAAGCTCCAGCCTTTAATTATGTGGTTCTCCATGTGTCGGGCTCATTGCAAAGCCCTCGTAGACCCATTCATATGTAGAGGAGCTGGCAAAACCACCGGGTTTCCCTGGCAGAGCCTACAGCGCACTTCAGGAGAGGGAGCCGATCTCACCCCACACCCCGCACGCTTCAGCCGCGGGTTTTACAGCTCTGAACTGTGTCACCGGAGTGCAACGGGCCAAAGTCATCCCTGCCGCAACTTCATTGCTCTTAACAAAGCTGGACGGGACCCAAGGCTTTTCCCCGCCCTTTCCAGCGAAACGTATCACCTGGGCTTCCAGCTAATTCAGAGAACCTTTGCACCTCCGCGCACCATCCTGGCAACGCGCGGGTGAGCTGGATTCCACCCAAAGCCAGCTACGTGCCACAGAGACACCCTCCTCGGCACGGCGAGGAGCTCGGAGCAGCGGGACCTGGGAGGGCTGCACTGGGGTGGGGGTTCCTGCGCCGTGCCGGCTGAGCTGGTGTGTGCACACCGCCATGTAAACCCCGACCGGCCTCATCGAATGTGCACACCCTGAAAAGTCCCTGGCCTCATTAGAGGAAGATACGTGTTGGCACTACAGGCTCCCGTGGCATCAGACAAGGAGACTCCCCAACCTCTCTGGGCAGCCTGGGCCAGGCTCCAACCCCCTCCCCCCAAACAAGTTGCTCCTCCTGCTCAGCTGCAACCTCCTGCCTTCCAGTTGGTGCCCGCTGCCCCTTGGCCTGGCGCTGGGCACCCCTGAGCAGAGTCTGGCCCCAGCCTCTTGCCCCCCGCGGGCCCTGGAGCTCTTGCTCAGCATTGCTCAGCTCCCCTCTCAGGCTGCTCTTCTCCAGCTCCACAGCCCCAGGGCTCTCAGCCTTTCCTCATCCCAAAGACGCTGCAGTCCCTTCAACATCTCTGTGGCCTCCACTGGACTCTCTCCAGTAGTTCTTTGTCTCTCTGGAACTGGACAACCCAGAACTAGACAGAAGTGGCCTCACCAGGGCAG
>WEIS01017307.1:0-15547 GCA_013389965.1 Todus mexicanus
CCCATCTGTCCACACCCCAGATACCAGTCTCATAAAAGGATGAGCTCCCAAAATATATGAGATCATTAGAACCAGCCGCTAAGCCTTTCTGCAGTGCCTGTGCATGCCGTAGAGAGGAAAAAAAAGTGCTTCTGCTAGCACTGGAGAGGTTTGCCAAGGAAAGAAACAACTGCTGGCAGCTTCGAGTCCTGAACATGTTAAAATGAGCGTTCAAATCTTGTCAGAAAGACAAATTAACGTCCAGATGGGCTAAATCTGGTCCATCCGAATGAATGGAGCTGTTACTGATTGATACCAGTTAGGAACATGGCCCACTGCCTAGTACTCAAGAAAGCACGGGCATTCACAGTTTTTAGGAACCAAATGCTCCAGGATGAATAATCTGGAAAGCCTCCTCTGGTTTCAGAGTTGTTATATTTTTATTTCTAAGTGTTTGATGAGGACACAATTTGCATATTCTCCCTGCTTCCATTAGCAGCAGATTATGGCTTGGAAGCAGCAGGTTTTGTCACACATAGAGGTGACACTTTGCTTTGGCATCTGCAACGCTGGAGAGCAGTTGTTTCCTCCTGGGCATTTTCAGTCTGTCTTCTGAGTTCTTTTAAGTCAGATGGCCAGAGCTGCGTCTGACATGGTAGAACAGAGTTTCAGACTGAGCTAACACTCCCTGCAAAATCATCATGCTTAAGCAGGAAAACTAGCTAGGCTGCTCCAAACAAAGCAGCCCTGACCCAATGCCCAGGAGCACCCATATGTGCTATGCAGGGCTCTGAGCAGATGCTATCTGAACTCTGATCAGGTCAAGGAAGTCATCTGAGATTTCATTATAAAATAACAGTGGAAAGGTATTTGGATGACTTGCGCTGCCTGCACCCCATGGTCACCTAAAGGTCTCTGCCTTGGTGAGGTCAATGGCATGTAGTCACCTGGTAGCCTAAGGATCAGAGCCCTGCAATTATTTGGGTCCTCACAGGAGACAGACCCACTTCAGGAAGCTGGACTTGGGTGGTGGTAGGTCATAGGTTGGACTCAATGATCTAAGAGGTCTTTTCCAGCCTTAATTACTTTGATTCTATGATTCTCAAGTGACTCTGTGCCTAGACCACCCTCTCCCCTTCATGAGCCAATTCCTCCCACCTCTGAACCTGCATCTGAACCGCTTCCTGCACATGGGAAATGATTTCTCTTGCAGAAGTCACAATCTAAGCAGCAGTAGTTCTACAATCATACAAGAACCTTTTAAGTGGGAACCTATAATCCTAACTTTCATCAGCCTCATTGGAAATGATGCTGCAGACATTGAAAGGCATCAGAGAAGAAGACAAAGCTACATCTCTGGCTTCTGAAGTCACCTATGTGCTGTGAAAAAGCAGATTACTTTGATACTGAAACCCCAAAAGCCAAACCTCCACGCATCATGCAGAGAAGCAGCTCTCGCCAGAGCCTCGTATCCAGCTTCTTGAGACCACCCTGCTCCCCTGCCAGCTGAAACATCCCCAATAGCAACAGTCAGAAGAGGTTTTTTTATCAGCCTCTTTCTGATTCCTCATTGTTCCTAAAGACTTGCAAATGCTGCAGAAATTCCCAGCATTTCAATCTGACCACAAACCTTCACTAAAGAGACTCTTCCCAGAGTTTATTATGAGTCCATTTTCTGAAATGAATGCAATGGTAGTTTACTAATTAATATCTGGCAGGAATTAAATGAGAGCGACTTCTAATGCTGCTGCCTCCCCGGCTGGTCAGCTCTTTCATTCCTCTATGCATCGGTCAAAACAGACTTACAGAAATTGCGGCTAATGTTTGATCAAAAGGTGCAACAAGCCATGACCTTGATTTGGACAGCAGGGGAAAGGCTTCTTCACCAGGAAAGAGGCTTTGAGAAGGTAGAGTGACCTTCCGAAAATCTTTACAGTGAGTTTTAGTCAGCTGAACATCTGGCAAGTGTGGAGCTTTAATGGATAATTTCATATAACACAGCTTTTAAGCTAGCAGAACAAAAAGTAGGTGAGAGTAAGGAGAGTTAAGTAGCAGCTATTAGAAGAAATAATCTTGCCTTTTACACATCTTTTCCATTTTTTCCTAACTTTTTTTCCCCTTCATCATTTGGGCAGGTGAATTTGATGTGCTAAATCCATCCCTGGTGGTACAAATCAGCATTTAAATGTCACAAGAACCGCAAGTTTCAATAGTAAACCCTTAGTTCCAGGCCACAACGATGTTACATGCTTTTTATGTGTTGCTGCAATGTATCAGGTAAAGACTGACTTAGAAAAGTGGATATAATCAGTGAAATGAGAGAGCCTAAATAGGTGTTTACCCTATGGAAATCAGAATGACTTCTCTAAATAACAATTCTTGCATGCAGTGAGAAAGCATCTTTTGTCTTCATGATAAAAGCAGCATCAAAACGGTATCTTCCGAACCAGTTTTATGCAAAACACCAATTGCAGCTGATTAGACGGATACACTATTTTGATTTCACCTTGGCTCAAATTCTACTGTAAGAACTTGACCTTTTTAATACATGACAATATTCATATAAACATAGATCTGCTTCTAATGGGTACCTGTGAGACTGATTAACCAAAGATAAAAGTGTGCATCAGGACTCAGCTAAGATAATTTCATGTGGAAATAGCTGGAAAACTGTTCAAGGACCTGGCCAGGGAGCACAAACAGCAGCTGGTGGGTGAGGAAGAATTCAAAACACTAAGAATAAATTGCAAATAGGTCATTAGCTGCACAGTTGTGCTGGCTCTTCCACACCTCCAAAGTTGCTCCTCACATAATTGCAAATAAATACATCCATAAAACACCTGATCGAATTAGAGCTGATTAACAGAATGCTGTATTTACTGGAAAGTCTAAGGTGAAACTACACCAAGAGAAAAGTGCTGTACTAGGAAACGCTGCAAGTTATGCTAAAATACCAAACACTCTTTCAGATACAACACTTCTTTATCAGCCAAGGTTAAAGTGTCGATGGGTATGTTTTTGTACCCTTTCACCAGTAGAGGATCCATTTCCAAATTTCATCGTGCACTGAAATTGCGATAGTTTCAACTTATGAACTCTGGAAAATCCAAATGAGTTCTGGATCCTGCATGGCGCTTTCTTTCCGCCTGCTGTGCATTTGGGTGGATTGTTTTCTTTATGCTCCCTCTGTGCTCCCTCTCTTTGGGCCTCCACCACCATAAGGGCAGTATCACGTCTCTTGGCTTGCGGGATGCTATTTCTGGAAACACCATCTTGCAGAAAGCTGTGGCATGGAAATTATGATTCATACATTTCATAGGAGCAGAAGTGTTAGTGAATTTGGGCAGGTGGTAGGGTGGCACCATGAGCGCGAGGTGGCATGACAGATGTCAGCAGCCAGCAAAGTAAGCTCCAGAGGTGCAAGACATGAAGAGTTACAAGCCTCTGGGGAGTCATATCCACTTACATCAGATCTGGGAAACTGGGCATCATAAGCACGCTGACATTTAATGTTTTGACTGCCATTTTTGCAGCTTATGTCACAAGAAACTGCTGTGTCCCCACTGTCTTCTGTGTCTGAAACTTGTCCCTTCTTGGCTTCTGTTTGCCTCTCAACTCTGCCTTCACCACCTCTCTCCTTCCCACACCACCACTCAGGCAGGACCAAGACATTACACCATTTCCCCTGCAGCCTTCCCCCTCTCCAGCCTTGGCCATCTCTTGTGCTGCCCCTCACGCCTGGCACTTTCTCCTCTCCCTCTTGCCAACATGATCACCTTCTTGAATTCAGCTCGTTCCCTAGCTCTATGGCTTTCTCTCCCTCCAGCTCTAGTAATTTTTAACCAATTCAACGTAAAGAACCTTAACTAGGCAGTCACAGCACAATAGCAGCAAGAAATCCTTCACGACACTGCATGGTCCAAGACATTTCAAATCTGAAATGTTTTCTTAAGTGATAAACTCCTCAGCAGCCCTTGCCCAGCCCTTGTGTTGAAAATTGCTGAGGTTTGTAATAAATCAAAGCTTCCACTAAGGACAGAGCATGGCCCAGCCTCAGAAAGGTGTTGGACCAACTCCACAGCTGCTTTCCAAAGCATCCATCTTCACCTCACTTTCCTTTGTGCTGCAAATAGAGTTCTCAAACCTCTTTTTCAAACGACTCTGAAAGGACTCCCTTATTCTGAGGAACAGTCTTATAGGGAACTTTTCTTATATGGTGGGAAAAACGGGTGCTCCAGTGTGGGCCAGGGAAGAGACAATAACTTCTCTAACAGCAACAGACGCCATCCAAGGCTCATGACTGCAAGAGGAGAGGGACCCCAAAGGAATAGGAAGGAGAGATGGGCAGAAATTCAGTGGCACAAAGCGAGTTAATAAAAATTTGGCAGGTGGGGGAGAGTAACACCAGCCACAAAAATTTGTGGGCACCTCTGTTAAAAAGAGAGGCTGCTGTTATGGACCGCAGTGTCCCATACAAAATGAGGCAGCAGTGAAGGATGCTGAGCGCTGCTCAGCCCCTCCTCGCCGTGCCAGTAGCTTCACAGCCTGTCCTGGGCACAGTGTGACTGGGAGCCCCCAGGGTTTTGAAGGCCAAGACAGCACAAGCCAGCTGGACCCCATTTTCTGGTGACAATCCACAAATCCTTCCCCTTCACACGTAGAAGCCCATTCATCTCGCCGTTCTTCTCCGCGCTGGCCATCTCTCTTGTATAAACACTGCGTAGTGTGTGTGGTGCGCTGCAATACTTCAAGGACATCGGAATGCACTTTATCAGCACTTTTAAACACTGCAGCTTTATGAGAGGAGTCTGAAAATGTATTTACCATTCCAGACTGTGCACAGATGTGCTTTTAATATAACATCCTGATGTTTTTCTTCTCTTCTCATGACCCCTTGCTGTCCAGGCAAGGGTGTTCAGCCTTCCTTGTACCACCAGATGCTCCAGAAACTCTGCTTGGAGCACCAACCAACAGGGATTTCCCTGACTTGAAGCAGCTCGATCGCATCTTCTGCTGATACTCTTCTATGGACATTATGAGGTTTGCTTTATGGGCAACCTCTTTAACCATTTGTGCTTGACAGACGGCTGATTCCTAACTGATGTCACCAGTATTTGTATCTCTCCAGGTACTTTCCTCCTCTGCACCAACCATGTGTGCAGAACTGTTGATTGCTCAGCGTGTGGCATAGCAGGTCGTGTGGATTGTCACGGATGGACAGATGACCTAGGGCTCTTCTGGGGTTCTCCTGAGGCTTGAAACTACAGATATTTGGGACTTAGGGGAAATGTCTCCTGTGGTGCTGATGTCACCACATTCTTCAAGGCAGAGCCTTCGGGGAGGCTCTCTTGATCCCAGGAGTATGTTTGACCTCCAGGCTCAGCCTAGCAGTGGTGAAAGATGAACAACGAAAAATTCATCTTGGCTTTTCTGGTTGTAGTGGATCAAGGGAAAGAAACCCTTCCCAACTGAAGGAAAAAAGGAAAAGACACTAAAGGAGAGGAAAGTATGAGGAAGGAAGAAGAGGCTGTAGAAAGGACTTCCCTCAGGAAAAGCAAGAAGCACTTAAATCTATTTTCTCTAATTTGAGCTGCTGCTTTTAGAGCTCTGTTTGACAGAAGCCATTTCCCAGCTATGTTCCCTAATATCTGCGATGTCTCGCTTTGATATTTACTGTTTCCCAGGTGTTACACCAGGAGAGCTCCAAGGCCCAGCAAAGGCAGAAAAGCAAAGGCAAAACCCCCAATCCCTCTGTGGTGGCAGCTCTCAGTGGCTCACAGAGAAGCGGTTGTTGCTGCCAAGATCTTCCGCAATGCACGGAAAGGCATCACCTCATCCAGAGGCTGACAGCTTATACTAGTCTTAACTACAAGGTTACCCTCCCCATCTCTGGAGCTGAGTTCACACACCCATGGGTGTTAAATTTGGTAGCCCAAGAGCTCAGCACAAAGTTGGGGGTGCAGCCACAACTCAGTTGCTAATGGTTGGATGAGGTCCACAGTGACCAATGTAGCTAATCACAAGCAACATAGCACAAGGCAACACATAAAACCTGTAAGGTCCTCAAATGACAAGAAAGTAAAATAAACTCAGCAGGGACTGGCTCAACAGGAGCATGATTTGTTCCTATGTGAAGATCCACCTGAGACCCTGTAAGCTCTTTAATCCCTGGAGCTGGGGCCAGCTCCCATTTGTGTCAACTGAAGATTTTCCATTTACTTTAATGGATCTGGAATAGGCCCAAGCAGAGCTGTATAAAAAGCAACGGTTTTATTCAAGAAGAGAAATATCCTTCTCCCTGATTCCCTCCTACTCCTCTGCACCAGTTGTAGGTCAGGATCTGCCCCTTCTGCTTTTCAAGCTCAGGCTTCTCGCAAGGAGCTGGGTGTTTGGGGAAAAAAAACCAATCAACCAAAGTGGCATTTTCAATGAGGAGAGAGATTTATCTGATTGCTGGGGGAAACAGTTTCAGATGATGGGCTGGACTGCACCTGACTCAAGCATCCACCCATTTTCTGAAGAATACCATGTTGATTTTATACCCCTCTTGGTTTCTAAACTGGGAGCTTCATACCTCTTGGTTACATTTTCCTTTAAAAACATCCCTTCTCTTGGAGTTGTGGCTGGAGTCCAGGCAGATACACAAGTTGAAAAGACAACAGAAATGTTTTGTGCCAAGGAAGGATGGATGTAAGCGAACCTGGCTCTAATAACCATGGAAACCAAACACACGTTGTACAAAAATGATTCACACTATTTTGAGGACTGTTCTGGAAGGCAATAACTTAGGGCCTTGGATGCAGAGCAGCAAAACATGGCAACCAGAAAGCTGGGAGAGATGGGTCACAGAAGGAGTACAACTTGCCCTTATTCCTCCTAGGAGCCAGCTTAGAATCCAGCCACCAACAGTCTGCAGTAGTGAAACCTCAGGTCATACTACTGAAGCCACTGTGATCTTTGCAGCAAACCTGTGTGCAGGTAGATGTGCTGCCAGCAGTGGAGCTGAGCTCCTTCCCACAAACCTGCATTCAGTCATCCCGGTCGCTAGAAACTGCAAGCTGCAGGTTAAAACTCTCCATGAAGGTCTGTGTCTCACCCTGCACGCTGCAGAAGGGAGGAGGACACTGGAGCCAGCCACCAGCCAGCACTTCTCTGGAACTCAGATGCAAGTTTCTCCCAGCCTACCATGTCAGTTCATCCCACAGGTAATCCTTTGCATGACACAATGACAAAGATCTCTAGCCTGTGAGTTTTGGCTGACAGATAATATATAAAATAGATATTACAACATGCCCAGGTCACTTTCTGCAAGGTTCTCCCATAGCATTGGTCAGCCTCTGGCCCCCAGAGCCTGCTCCCCTTTATTCTGTGCATATGTGGGACCTCCTCTGCTCTCCCCACCTCTTACACTAACTCCTCACCAAACAAACAAACAAAAACCACATGTACCCTCCCCTGACACTCTGTAAAATGCCTGAAACACAGTGATAGCATTTAATCCTCCTGGCAGCACATGACAGCCGCTTTCAGACTCCAAATGAGCTCTACACCACCACAGCTTTACTTGTGAAATTATGTATCATGGGTTGGTTTATAGAGTCTTTTATAAGCTTCGTACTGGCTAATAAGGGCCTGAAGGTCTTATGTCCTCCGGCGTGAGGGATTCCATGTTTACGAGGCTAAGAGCTTGGCTCCTGGAAGAGATTTGCAGTCTGGAGCCATGCTGTCTGCATGACCGTATGGAATGAATATCCTTTGTGCAGTGAGAATTGCACTGGGCGAGCGCTGCTCCTCAAGCAGAGCTGGGCTGGGTGATGGGAGCCCATGTGCCATGAGAGGCAGGGTCACCCATGACTCATCCCCTCGTATCCTGTTAGGAGTCAAGTATTTCTCACCAGGCATAAATCAGAGATGTGCTTGCATCCAACAGTGCCCCAAAATCAAGCAGATGCTGGCGAGGTTTGTTGGAGTAGCTTTTTCTTAGCTGTGGTACATCAGCTCTGAGCAACAGTCACCCCTTTGGAAATTATTAGAGGCTTTAGGAGTTTTCCAGTTGCTGTTCACCTCAGAGATGACAGTTTGGGAAGCACCTCTTCTCTTCATCACTTATGACTGGCTAAAGTACATGGTCCTTCCTTGAAACCCCCTGGGAGGTGCAGGTAAAGCCAGGCCTAAGAAAATGCACAATTTGTTTATTAGAGCAGTCAGTTCTCAGCAGATATTAACAGAGGGGAACCAGTGCAGAATAAAAATGATGTCAATGAGTAATATGCTACTGGCTTTCCACTCGATGACCTAAAATATAGGTATGTTTATAGCAGTAGAATCAATACACTGGGATCTGGAGCTTATAAAATAATACCCAGCTACAAATTACACAGTAGTTGCAAGATTAAAAGTCCAGAGATGCAGGTAATAGCTTCATTAGGGAGTTTCTGAGTGCATGTGTTTGTATAAGCTTATACACAAACGTAAAACAAACACGGTGTGGAAGATGAGGAAGCTTTTCTACAATTTCATTTTTATTGACCGTAACAGGGAAGAGCCATAAGGGAAAAGGAAAAAGCTTTTGTTTTGGAAAATGACTGCCGGCTTCAGAGAGATGTAACTGGCAGGCACCAGTTAAGTGCTAAGTGAATTCAAACCCCTCCTGTTCCCAACTAAAACTTCAACATAAAAAATAAATAAAAGAGGCAAAGAGGAACACAGAAGAGTGACAGGGAAATTTGCTTTCTTTCTTTTTCTTTCTCTCTTTCTGTCTTTCTTTCTGTCTTTCTGTCTTTCTTTCTCGAAGCAGTAATGAGAAGAGACTAAATTCCTCCTCTCAATTCAGCATCATGAAAATTCTGCACCGGGGAATGGGCAACCACAAACTCCCACTGCAGTTGCTACCTGAATACAGGAGTATCTCTTCTTGCTCCAAAGTGAGGGAAAGAGGCAGCATCCAGGGCTACTGGACTTGATCCAGGGAGTAGCAAGCAGCCAGCCAGCACTGCATTAAGCAGTAAGAAGAAAGCAGATGCAAACACAGGCACATCATGGTACAAGCACAGGTAACTGAGCTCAGCCATGGCTTGAGAACCAGTGGAATTTGCTGATCTGTATATAGTCTGCAGTGTCAGGGTTGGTAGCCCAGCACATCTGTTTTAGCCTCAAAAGGGAGGCTGCTTCTGATGTCTTGCTGTGCATGAGCTCCACAACACAGGGAAAAGCCAGCCCACAGCACGGCCACATCTTACAGTCACATCCAGAGTTTTATGGCCCTTCCATACTGCTGGAGCAACCAGAGGAGGTGGGTGTAGAAAAGCACCTTCCCCAGCTGACTGGGCTGACGCTGAGCACAGAGCAGAAGGAGTTTGTTTGGATTTCCTGACTACGTGAGACACCGTCCTCATTTTTGCTACCTGCCCAACACCAGCTGCCAAACAAACTTGCAGACACAAGGCAGGTGCTCATGAGGTTTTGCAGTCTGTTCCCCCGTCCCCTCCCGCCCTGTGCTTTTGTTACCAGCAATAACATTTCATATTAGCCGCAGAAACCAGATGGCCCCAACATGAAGCCTGAGCACGGCAACCTCTGTTCTTTCCATTTTCAAAACTTTCCCTTGCATCCATTATTCATACAGGTCATTCTCTTGCAAGGTTAAATGAAAACCTCAATGTGCTCCGTACCTGCCAGATAAAATTAGAGCTTTCATTGCACAGCATTCAGACACCCTTGCCTGTCTCCACGGGAAGTCACGAAATTACCAACAAGCCGCTTAAGTGTGACAGCAGAGAGGATTTGGAAGCAACATTCAGGAACAGGAGAGCAAGATGTGTTTACTGGAAGCTCATTCCAGTGAGAAAAACTAAGATGGATAAGTTGAGGAGTAAAAAGTGCTGGTTTAACAGTATAGGCAGCAGGTGAGAGGACGACATTTTCTAGGAGACTGGGAAATGCTTGTGTCTGCCACCATACAGCATACAAGAGAAGATTCAGTTCAGGAGATTTAGGGACTTTGGAAATGCTAGTTGGCTTAAATATATTCTCTCTTGTCTGATAGCCAGAGGGCATTGAAGACCTCTGAGCTGAGAGGTCTGGGGGATGCAAAAGGCACTCAACTAGGTGAAAGGACTCTTCATTTTATACACTTTCTGAGTGCACAGAAGCTTCTCGAACTGCATAACTCTGCTATTGGTCTTCTCCAAACCAAGTATCTAATACTATGCCGTTCTTCTAACACCAAGTATTGCTTAACTCACTCTCCCTTACCACAGACAGCCTTTCTCTAGGTTACAGGCTCTACAAATGTCACTCCCATGCTCTCAGTTTGAAACTGTTGGTTAAATGCTTAAGGGAAGTGCCCTGGCACCCCCCATCATTATCCATGGGGAGAGGAAGCATCTAGGATTCAAGTGTCTTTGTCACGCATATTTACATGAGATAAAATCCCTGTAATATACTAGTCCTCTCTTCTGGTTTGTAAGTGGCTCCCCTAACTCTCGCATTTGACTACAGATCCCAAGAGAGATGCTTTTCTAGGCTGCCTTCCCTTTGCTCACCTCTTCAGTGCAGACTTCAAGTGCTGAGGTTATTTTCTTCCAAAACTCACAATTTCAAGGAGGAACACAGAAGCTGAAATAGGTTATTTGCCACTTACTAGCAAAAATGAGAAGGGAAACTGGAGTTGATGCTGCTGGACTTCCCAGAGCTGGAGTTTGCTGGAAGCACTGCCAGCTCTGAGGTTCATACATCAGCAGTACTCTGACAACACAGCAACAGCTATCTGCACGCAGACCATATAATAAGGAGTTTCATGAAGAGTTTAATCAGAATCCTTAAACTAATGGCTGTGATATGATCAAGGTAAAGCGATTTGTACTTCAGCAGGATCTGTACACTGCTCTGTTCCATCTCTTGATAGACAGCCTTTGTTGACTGGAGTTAGTGCAGCAATGCAAAGTATAAAATAGTCATTAGCTTGGGCATGAGTGGGAGAAGAGCAGAAGGAAATCACCAGCCAGCGTGCACGGAGCAAGCTCACCAAAGCAGGATATCACCGTTGCTCCCAAGCAAGCTGAATTTACAAAAGGAAACTCAAGAGCTGAAGCTCAGGCCAGTGTAGACACAAGACTCCTGCTCATATATTAGGCATGACCACACTACATTGGCGGTTTTGTCTCATATTGGCTGTCTAGAGCCTAAACATACCTGGAAACCAGAAAGAACTAAACCTCAGAGTGCATTTTATTTTATTTTTTGCCAGCTTTCCAGGAAACATTTAGTTCTGATTTCACAGTTCCAAGCTCAAGCTGTCGTCAGCGTACAGCTCACTATAAAACGAGGATAAGAGGTTCTTATGTTACTATCAAAATCTTTTGGGGAATGAGGAGAATGGAAGACAGCTCTTCCAGTAGATACAAATACTTGAACAGCTGAATAATCTTCTTAAAAAGCCTGACCCCATCCTGGTCTCCTATTTTCCCACCTGTGATAGGAGAACTTGCTCTGAGCTCTGCTGCATCAGTCTGAGGACTTCACAGAGGGTCAGAAAAGGCAGCACTGGGGTCAGTGGCTGCAGTCTGATCCTTCTCCCAGTTTCACCAGCACCATGAATACTGGGATGAACATTTCCTCTACCAACGAGGCTACAGGACATGAAATAGCACCATGGTAACAGATTCCAGCTCTACCATGGCACGTACAAAACACTTCATATGTGAGTGAAAGTCAGAGGCTCGATATTTCCTTTTATCTTAGAAGGAGAGAGGATTGCTTCCCCTGCAAGCCTCTTCTCCTTCGGCCACCACTTTCATCTTCGTATATCTACAGGGACACATTTAAAGTCAAATCTATCCTCTGAGGTCACAGAGCTATGCATGGCAAGGAGACCTACACAGATAGGGCTCCTCTCATCTCCATTTCCCTGCCACAGACACCATCAGGAACAATGATTAACACCAGGGTAAGGGACACTGGGACAACTGTGGAATAACCACTCTGCTTCTGCACCCTAGCAACCTCAGCTTCCATCCCAAACCATACAGACCACAAAGCATGGGAACAGGAGCAAAAATCTGCCTTGGTCACTGTTTCATCCTGTCAGTTGTCGTTAAGACAACTGGGTAATGTAAGCCTGCGTTTCTCCAGCTGCAAAATGGAGACACTGATGTCTTTCTGTGCATTTTAGTCAGAACAGGGGTATCAACCATTTCCTTACAGTCTTGCCTTGCAACTGCTACACAGATTGGCTTGCGATCCTACGGTCAGGCTGTTCTTTGACTCCCAACTGTACTTCTGGGAAAGTCATTTGTGGGACAGAAAGGCAGCTCATTTCAGTCGCTACTGTAAAATTGGATTTATCCAATAGGCATTTGCACTGTCACCACAGCCCATGGCATGTTGAGCCCTGAGGAGAGATAAGCAATGAGGCTGAGGTGAGCCTTGTCATGGCCAAAAATGCTGGTCCCCAAGCCTGCCAGGGAAGAGCCGGGTGACACAAGCAGAATTTGGCCCTGGGACACATTGTAATGAGAGATACCACGAGGCTGGTTTTGCTCCCAGGAGCAATAATCTTCCTGGAGCACCTCTTTCTTTTCCATCATTGTTGATACCTGGAGCATGAGCACAGGCAGGGGCCCCAGCACCGTGATCTTAGGCTGCTTCAGCACAGCGGAGGAAGCAAATAGCAGCTAAACACACCGATGGATTTCAGACACAATTTCATTGCGGAAATTAAGAGCTAAGAGCAAATCGAGGAGCTGCTGGGAGAGACGTTACCATGCAACAGCAGTTTACATGCTCCTGGTCCCCCACCAATAAAAGAGAAGTGAGGCGAATTACTCTTCTGTCACAAGCTAAAGATATCACACAAAGACTTATTGGAGTTCACCTTCCTGAGAACGAGAAGAGGATTATCTAGTAGCCTATGCTGTAACAAATCGTCAGGTAAAGCAACAAATCTGAAACAGCAGCTTCAGTTCAGATGCAATTCTCATTTTAAGAAAAGGGAGATGTTTCAAAGAATGAAGGGAATTAACCATTTGACTCAGCCATCAAGGAAAGGCATGAATCTCTTGAGAGTCTTCAAGTGGATAGAAATTGTTTTCTGGAGGTGGGAAATGGCTAAACACTGATTCCCAAGCCAAGCCCAGTGATGGGTGGGCAACTTCTACAGTCCACACCAAGCTGATATATGAAGAGGATTGCTCTGTCTCTTACAATAAATAAAGAGGTGACACTTGACCAGACCTTTTCTGGAAGTGCCTGTGGCCATTCTGTGCCCCAGCCAGCTGGTGGAAGCACATGAACGACAAAATAATTGAGCTTGGAGGGGACTTCTGGAGGCATCTGTTCCAACTCCCTTCTCAGGGCAAAGCCAGCTCAGAGCAAGTTACTGAGGACATTTTTCTAGGTAAGTCTCTCAAATTCCCAAAGGACTGAAATTCATGCTTGTTTCAAGGTTTGATCACCCTCATGGTGAAAAAAAGTTCCCTAACACCTAATCAGAATTTTCCTTGTTGAAGCTAGCATCCAGAAGAAGCTACTTGAAAGCCTTAGTTAAGTATCACTAGTACTCGAGATCACCTCAGCAGTGAGGAGCATCGGCACAGCCCCAGTTGGGTTTGCTCTCCAGCGCGGGGTTAGAGAAGGGTCTTGCCGAACCATGCCAACATCCCTCCCGCGTCTCCCCCAGGGCTTCTCAACCCTTTCTGCTGATCGTAGCAAGCTGTTGTGTGGTCTGTGCCGGGAGGTTGCAGTCTGCCAACACTTTTCAGCTGGTTTAATTATTGTCTCATAATAACTCTTCCCCTTTTTCTATGAAGAACAGATGATCAACACGAATTGCACGGTGTTTCAAAAGCTGCTGTGTAGATCGAGGGAGTGCTTTCCAGCCACCTTCCCCCACCTCCTCCCAGATCCGTGGGGGCTAAGCTAGCTTGACTGACTCCAGAGTCCTAACTTCAACAGTGACAGTGTTGCCAATACCGATATTAAATGAAATGCTTTCCATGTTGGGGCACAAGTAACAATAGTCAATATTTTGGTGAGGCTGAATTACAGGCAGCAGTTGCAACAGCTGCCTTCAGTTTTGGCTCCAACACCCCGCTCCCCAGTGAGGTACAACACACCATTTGATGAATTCCACACTCCGTTCTTCAGTTACAGTTTATTAAAAGATGGATTAAAACATTGGCACAACAGTGGCCACAGGAATATTTTTCCATCAACATTATCCCAGAAGGCTTCGGAGACGCAGAATTGTGTCTAAATTGGGACACCATTCATAAGCGGTTTGAACCGGTGTTCAGAAAGCCAATGCTCACTGTTAAAGGAGTATTTTGTTACCGAAAATAAATATATCTGTGTCCTTTATAAGCTCAGTATTGATCTACATCATTACAAATACGATAAAGTCTGAGAAGCATCTTTTGAGCTTTAAAATCCAAGTATAGAGACCGGCAAGACTCAGAAAAATGTTGATTGCAAGCAGCTGGTAGACATCATGTGTGAGCAGCGTGTTCTGCATTGAGTTCAACAAGTTACTCTTCCCACTGTGCTGCCTGGATGCAGAATTTAATGCAAGCTGTGCAGGAGTTGAGTGGCCCTTTCAGGAGACACACTTCACCTGTCCCACGGGTGTGAACCCTATATCCCATTTTATAAACCCCCAGGTCATGGCTTTTACAGAAAAACTGAGGCTTTGTGACTATGAACCTGGCTTTAATATCATGGAAAAATCATCATGAGTAATTGCATTAGTTCCACACAATGCCATGACAAACTATAATTCAGGAGGAGACAGGGAAGTGGTGGAAGCTGAAGTCGACACAAGCCAAGAGGCAGCAGCAAACCCTTGTTTGAGCTGAAATTCTCCTTGTTCACCCCCTCAGATTTCCCGCTGAGCATGCAAAATTGTTCAGGACGTCTTTGCCCTGTATCTTCATTTAGACCAAATGGTTTGGCTGAGGCAGAGACTGAGCTTTCAGAGCTGTGGATTTAGTCTCTGCTGCAGTGGGGAAGCCCAAGCTCAGCTGTCTACTTGTGCAACAAGCCAATAATCTGGTCACTATCAAAGAGGTCAGAGCACTCACGAGTCCTGCTCAGCTCAGTGAAGCTGAGATGCTCCGTCTTCTGGAGCACTCCAACAGCGAGATGGGAGATGCATTCCTGCAGACAGCACTAGCTACCATGGGCATCAACTCTTCCCTTTTACAAGGCAGTCGCATATCTCCAGCCCTGTGAACTGCTCAGCCAGGGTCAGAGACTGAAAGGTTAAATATTAACCCAAGTATATGCCAGATCTCAAAATAACTAGCCAGTATGAAAAGGAACTTGAGCTCCAGCAGGCGCTTAGAATATTCCCCGTACAACTTATCCGCTGGTGCTGCCGGAGGACTGCATGGAGCCCCTGCAACACACCAGCCGTTGTGCTGTGGCCAGACCTCCTGGAGAACATTTGCTGTTTCTTTTTTCCTGGTACAGCTTCCAGATTCACCCTGAGAAAAAGTGGCTAAAAAGGACATTTCATGGAATTACAGTGAGACGTGTCAAAGCTGTAGGGCTGCCACATGCTGGCAGGCAG
>WEIS01017308.1:0-20678 GCA_013389965.1 Todus mexicanus
CCCCAACAAACCACACAAAAAGACATTAAGCAACTCCCAAGGTAGAGAACGTGCGAGCATGTGTGTGTGCGAGGGTGTGGGAGTAACTTATCTTCACATTTAGCCAGAGCCTTGGTATTGTCAAAGCAGCTGAATCACTGCCTGGGAGCTGCCATTTTTGCCATGGTGATAATTTGACAGCATGCCAGCGCTGCTGTCTCCTGTCTCTGAAGAGCTGACCTTGTAACAACATCAACACTCTTTCTTTGGCTTTTGCTGACATACTGGAGGCTCTGGAAACTGTTTTCAAAACAAATACATAATGAAGTATTGTGCTTGTAAAAGCAATTGTGTTTCCATCCATCGGATTATTTTAGGGTGTCTCGTCTGCCAAAGGGCAAAGCAAAGGAACAGTCACAGAGGATACGGCTCTTCAGATAAAGTGAGAAGCTCTACGTGCACGGGAACGATGGGAATCAGACATAACCTGCATGAAATCAGAAGTTACTGATAAAGTGGCAACTTACTGACTCTTTGTGCTATTCCACCGTAAACCAAGTTGTTTCTCAAGATCAGAAGCAAAGCAAGGACAAGTGAGCAGAATTCTACAAACAGCGTGAAGAACACATAAGTGCCAAAAGCAAGGAAACCTCTTGATTTAATGCTTGCTGTGTACTGTTGTGTGTCTGCTTAATGCAGGCAGGAAAAAATTGCCACCTAAAATACTGATTGAGACTTTCCAGCTAGACATTTGATATGGAGAAATGATAGAGGGTTAGCTCAGAAGATTGTCAATGCCTGAATATACCAATCTTGTTGGCCCTAGGTTTAGTCTACTCTCTACTGGGTGTCCTGACACATGCAGGTGTTCCCCAGTCATGAGGGATTGCATGAGCACTTTCTAGTCCCACTGCCCATCTATGTGCACCAAACTTGACATGCCCTCTGCGTGTCCAGTATGTTTGCCAGGGCCCAGCTTGCAATGCAAGCAGAATAAACCAGACATGGGACTCACCCCACCCTTGCTACTGCTTTGATCATGGGGACCAATGGTAGTAAAATGCTGTTACTGAGTTTTTTCTTGCCATCCTTACTAAACTAACTGAATAGACCAATTACTGGTGTCCTAAATGACATTTCATGGAAAGTTTTTGTGATATCAAAGACGGTATGGTGAATGCATGACAGGCCTTCCTTAAAAGCTGCCGTGCAGTGCATGAAATCCATACATATGGTTAGGTAACTGCAGTTTTAATTTTAGATATGGGATTGGAAAATGCAGTTAGATTAAACCTAGAACTCTGTAGGTTCAGACTAGAATGGAAGATGTAGCTAACAAAATTCTGGAGGCAACATCTTCATGAGATACCCCAGTTTTCACTCCCCCTCAGAGATCTATTTTCAGGTGTTGCCCAAAAGGACAACACTGTAATTTATAACAAGGTGTTTCCCCTGGATTCTTCTTAATGTGCAATCCTTTATATTTGTTGGAAGTCAGGTGAATATTTTATACAGCTGAAGTTCCACTTCTACATGTAGAAGTAAAAGTTACTCTTAATTTTGCATAGTCACAGATAAAAATTGTATTGTTTGCCCACTTTCTAACTTGCCTACTTAAAAAGCCTCTGACAGGTAAAGCACTCTGACTTCAGCTTCTTCTGGAGGAGCTTGAAGCTTAAGTGGGCATTGGCTAATGTGTATCCATGTATTACTCTGCCATTATGTATAGTGTATATGTGGCCAGCAAAACTTAAGCTACTGCAGAAAAATGTATTTGAGAGAAATAACACGCAAATGATTTTTGACTTTGCATTGTTTCCCAGCTTGTTTCTTTTTACAGTTCAGTGCAGGTTTCTAACCAGTTTCTGTTTTCTGCTGCATTTTCTTTGGGGACCATGTTTCTCCCTGTGTTACTGGCATTTGAATTGTTGAGCCAAGCCAATAAACAGAAAAAGACTGAAAATGGGATTTTCAATGTGAAAATAACTTGCCATAGGCCCTACTTTCAAACCTGTAGGCCCTTCGTGGTGAGGAAAGCAGAGTCTGTTACTCTTCAGGACAGATGAATGATGTAGCTTCTCAAACTGCAAAGAGGAGTGTGTGAAGTTGCTGGGACTGTTGTATGTCATTTAGATGAGATGTTCAAGTTTAGCTTTGAAAAGATCATTTGTGTTCCCTCCCACTCCTCCCTCTTCCCCCCCTCCCCCCCCCCCAAAAAAAGAGGTTTTGTTGCTTTCAATAGTGGCATAGCTACAAATGGAAATCTGAACGATCTCCAAGCTGTGGTGGACAGACAGTGACTAAATCTTTTTGAATGTGGCCACTGTACAGGTTCAGATTTGGGAAGACTTAGGAGCTAGTTGGGTGGGCCATGTCTAAAATGTTTGCCTGAACCAAGCTTATAACAGAAATTTGATGCAAATTAGCCTCCTGAGATACTCCTGCAAGCTCAGTTGTCCATCCAATGGAAATACACTTTTTTTCTGACAGAGATAAAATTCAGTCTTTCAATGCCTGAAATTAATTCGCAAGCCATGGGGTTTATAATTAATTCAGCTTTGTAGTAAAAGGAAGGAGTAATTTTCGGTGCATTGTTTTCAAGTTAAATGTTAATCCCCTGTGTAGCAGAATGCTGCTTCTTACAGGCTTGGCTTCTTCTGGATGGTTGGCAAGAAGGACTTTCAGAATTACTATCTGGACAGAATTACTATCTGGGACCTGGACAGGCTGGGTCAGTGGGCTGAGACAAATGGTATGAGATTCAGCAAGGCCAAGTGGAGGGTCCTACACTTTGGCCACAACAACCCCATGTATCGCTACAGACTGGGGGATGAGTGGCTGGAGAGCGGCCCGGCAGAGAAGGACCTGGGAGTGCTGGTTGCCAGCCAGCTGAACATGAGCCAGCTGTGCCNGACCGTGAGCTTTTGCTGCCAGTGCATGATTTTAGCTAATGGGTTTATTAGCATATGCTAGATTTTTCTCGTTTCTGTGAGTGGGATCTCACAACAGAGACCTTCTCAGCATGTAGCTCTTAATAATAGGTAAGGAAGATTTTTCTATCAAAGGACAAGAGAGAAATGGTTCCCTGGGAGAAAGCTAATTTGAGACTATGCAAGGCAGACCTGTCTACCAACTAGTGCTCAAAACATGCCAATTACTTAAAAAAATTAATATTGCCTAAGTGTTTGCTTCTGAAACCAAGGGAACCATGCATTAGCTGCTCACTGAACAGAGTATCAAAGTGGACCATAGAAGGAGAAGAGGAGAATGCCGTGGAAAATAAGGCTAGAGGCTGAGCCAGATTTTTTCTAGTTTTGTGCATAAAAAGGTCTTGTCACAGCCGTATACTTTAAGCCCTGAGGAGATAAGATCCATTGCCAAGAAAGGCTTTCGCATCTCTGATCGCATGCTGCCTCCTCTGCCAGCCTGTATTTTTCTAAAAATAATCCTGATTTCATACTTTAGCTGATGGAGCTCTCAGCAGTCACAATAGACACAGCCTCCTTGGAAAACACGCAGTAATATTTAAAAGCATTGGCTCCACTCTCCGAGAGAGGTTGTACACAGCTTTTGAAGAGACATCTTTTGTGTTTTGAGCTGTGCTAAAATGTAGTAAGTTTATCCCAAGCCCTTTCCACTTCCCCAGAACAGACAAATCACTGCTGAATACCAGGTATCTCATTCAGGAGAAGAACAAGGATTCTTTTTTTTCTTGAAAACAGAGAAAACAAGAAGTCACTTGGCAGGAGGGAAAGAAAGGATTTGTTTTTCTAGTCTGTGGGGATATTTGTCGGGCTGCACAGCCTGAGATGTCTGCTCAGGGGGTGTGACAGTCACTAACAGTCGAGGGAGTGTCCTGACACAGGTGTCATGTTCTTCATTTGGTAAGCAGGAAGAAAAGCTGCCCTGAAGGCGGTAGGTCCACATTACTGCACAATTGGTGGTAGATCCCTTCTCCCTGCCTTCCTTCTCATCCCTCCTCCTCAAGCCGGGATCACCATCCTCACAGCTGTGTCAGCTCCTTTGCCCTTTGGCTTCTGGGAAGCTCCTACACGACATCTGCTGTCAGTAGAGTACTAACATACATCTGCACCCTTTGTGGACCTGAGAGTTTGCAGACAGCCCTGGGGTGTCACACATGTAACCATCAGGGAGAATATGCTGGTGGTCATCCAAAATATTTTCCCAGCAGAGAGACATCTGTGCCTTGAGGAATTCCTAAGCCAGAGGTGAGGTCTCCGTGTTCAGCAGCATTAGGCTATGGTCAGATGGTGGTGTGAATGGCTTCCCAGAGAGGTGGTGGAGTCTCTATCTCTGGAGACATTCAAAACCCGCCTGGATGCGTTCCTGAGGGACCTTCTCTAGGTGAACCTGCCTTGATAGGGGGGTTGGACTAGATGATCTCCAGAGGTCCCTTCTAGCCCCTATCATTATGTGATTCTGTGAATGTCCCCCATTTTACCTGTAACTGGTGGTCACAGCACATACCTGGGTGGATTCTTTGGGAAATCCTTGCCCTCCTCAGAAGATGATGCCTTTCATGTCGCTTGTGTAAGGGTTAAGCGCTATTGACCAGAAGGATGGAAGCTGGTGTGTTGCTTTAGGGAAACAGAGCGATGTTTAGACTTTAGGCTCACTTGATTTATTGCTTCAGTTATTAGACTGCATCCTAACAATGGTGTGTGAGAGGCAGGAAGAGCTATACATTGCTGCCTGATTTCTCTTAACAGCCTCCCAAATAACAGCCTGTGTTAACAGCTGCTTTCCCTTTTCATGTCCAGGGAAGAAATGTTTGAAAGCTTTTATGCTGCCTGAGTAGGTTAGGGAGAGAACAACACCTTCGTCTCCAGCTTGGCCTTTATGTGCAGTCATTTATGTTTTCACAAAGAGCAGTGAAATCCAAGGCAGATTGCAATACTAGTTGCTATTTTCTTCTTATTTATGTGGCAGCCTAAAGAGAGGTTAAGAGGCATGTAACTGATGAAATATTAAGGGCTGAGCATTCAGGGTATCTGGTCTATCCCGTGAGTGATGGGTGAAAATCAACTAATCAAGCAGTTTCCCTCACTTATGCTCTTCGCAGCTAAACTTTTATGCTCATCCTGGTGGAGGAAGTGATGCTTTTGGTTACAAAGGAGAGGTGTTTGACACTGTACACCTATCCTGCAGGGAGATGTTGTATGTGTGCTCTGTGGGATGAGTTAATTGTCCTTCTGCTTGTTTGCGTGGAGCAAGAAGTGTGGAGTACTCAGGCTGCTCGGAGCTGATGCTGCAGATGTTATTGCTAGACACAAGGAACACAGGAACTGAAGCTTCTGAGAAAACCCATGTTAAAACCTGAATCAGCTCTAGCTGGGTTTCTTGAGCAGATCCAGAAACTACTGATAGGTTCATAGTAGCATCAGTTAATGACTGTTAACATGGTTTTGATTCCTAAGTGAGGCACATGCATCTTGAGCAAGAAATTTTCATTTATAGCTGCCTACCCCTTCCCCTTGCTATGTTCACTATTGTTTGCCTCCACTGTGTCCCCTCCTGCTCTGGTCCTGTCTTTCTGCTGTTACTCTGCCCTCTTCTTCCCTCCTCCCCAAGAGTGTTTTCTGGCCTCCTATGCCACCCTTTTCCCCAGGAGCCCCTCTTTCTCCTGCTGCCACTGTCTGGTCTGGTCTGGCTTGCTCCATCTCCTTCCCAGTGTAATGAACATGGACCGGGGCTCAGAGAGACAAGTAGTCAGTCCTTCTCATAATCCCAGGCTGGTGCTGGGCCTGTCTGGTTGTAGAGCAGAGAGTGCTAGCAGGAGTGGTGTGGCAAAGATCTGTCTTGCGTGTTTCTAAGATACTTGTGCATGTGATCGTCTCATCACGCCAGGCTCATAAATGTCCGTGTCCCCAGAAAAATACTGTGAGATGGGATGTGCTATTAATCTGCTTTCAGAGGTGAAGGACTGAGATCAGAACGAACAGGGAATTAAACCAGAGTCTCCTGAATTACAAGTTAGTATGACTGTGCCATCTTTATGAATATGCTCTTTGTTTCAGTTTGCGTGGATATTTTTTCTAAGCATAAGGGCAAAAGAATGTGAAATGTGAAGGAATCCAGCATAGGTTTTTTTTCATAGAATCAGAGAGTCATTTAGGTTGGAAAAGACTCTTCAGACGATTGAGTCCAACTTGGCGCAGCCAAGTACACCACTAAACCGCATCCCTCAGAAACACATCTACACATCTTCTAAATCCCTCCAGGGATGGTGACTGCACCACTTCCCTGGGCAACCTATTCCAGGGCTTGACAGCTCTTCTGGTGAGGAACTTTTTCCTAATTTCCAGCCTAAACCTCCCCTGGTGCAATTTGAGGCCATTTCCATGTCCTATCGCTTGTAACTTGAGAGAAGAGACCAAACCCGCCTGGCTCCAACCTACTTTCAGGTAATTGTAGAGTGGTACAGTCTCCTCGCAGACTCCTTTTCTCCAGGCTAAACAACTCAGCTGCTCCTCATAAAACGTGTACTCTAGACCCTTTACCAAGTTTTTTCGCCCTTCTTTAGACACGCTCCAGCCTCTCAATGTCCTATTTTGTAGTGAGGGGCCCGAAACTGAACCCAGTATTCATGATATGGCCTCACCAGTGCCGAGTACAGGGGGACAATCACTTCCCTGGTCCTATGGCCACACTGTTGCTGATACAAGCCAGGATGCTGTTGGCCGTCTTGGCCACCTGGGCACACTGCTGGCTCATATTTTCGTTAACAGTTAGTTTAAAGTTATTTTTAAAATATCATAGAGAAATGATTTCCTACACACAAACATTGTAATAGCCCAGAAGTTAGAAGAATGGCTTTTCCCAGTGGCATTCCAGTTTCAAGCCTCCTGAGGTATATGACAGAGCTCACTACCCAAGCATCTGTCTTCTCAGTCCTAAGTAGAGTCCAAACTGCTGGACATGCACAGGTCTTGAATAAAAATTCTACATGATGAATGTTCTGTTTGATAAATCAGCATTTTCTTACTACAAATTCCTCTTGGGAAAAGTCCCAGCCAGCTTGGCTTTTCACACTGAATTGTAAGAGATGTTCTCATCTTCTGTGTGCAAGTTTTGAACTTTGTTAGTAACACTTACTGCTGCGTCTGAGCAGATAAGCTGATTTCAATTCTATTTGATTGCTTTTCTATTTGTTTTCAGCTCAGTATTATGTAAATAATAATAATAAAAAAGAGACTAACACTTATTTGGGGTGGCAGTACTGGATTTAGCAGTAGCAAAAGCAAGTTCAGTTAATCACTGCTGGGTAGAACAGAGGTCTAAACTCTGACCGCGCAAGAGAATAAATCTGAAACTGAACAAAGATTTTGAGATGCTCTTGAGAGAAATGGAGGTTGCAGTTCTGAGCTCCAAATAATGCCGGGCGTGGGATGACGATGCAACAGAGGGAATAGTCCTGATTCCCCTTCTCTATTTTGAGTCATTCTCCTCCTCCCAACTATATTAAGCAAGAAATATGCACCAAACAGAAGACCTCCTAGTAGAGTTTTCTGCTTGAAAATCAGACCTGCGTGGGCTTTCTGATGGACTATCTGTGAGGCATTTCATTTCTTCAGTCTAGGTAAGGTGTCCATGTGCCTAGGAAATTCTCTGAAGCTTGCCCTTGTTTTGTGTTTGTGTGGTGAGAATCAGGAGGCTGGACACATGTCCTAGGCGTACCTCCTCACTCGTTCTTTCAGGTTCAAGAGAGTTTGAGCCCAGGTTCCCCCTTTTTATCGTAAAATTGTAGACTCTCAGAAATAAAAAAATGGCACGAGAACTGTAAAGTTCCCTCCACAGTCAGCTACTGATTTTGAGTATTTCTTGCAAATATTGATAAATACAAGTGATTTCTAACATTTATCCTTTTGCAATTTTTTTCTAAAACCTATTTCCTACCATAAGCCAAAAGCAATGTACCCAGTTGTAAATGATGATGCTTTTATTGTCTTCCTTAAGACTTCACAGCTTGTCTCGCATCCTTCTTCAGAACAGTTTTTGAAATAAAATGGTTTTGGTGATATTAAAATATAAATAATAATTGTCTTTAACACAAAAGCCTTATTTCATTTTGAAGTACTTACATGAAGGGTGCGGTGTACTTTACAATTAAAATAGTTTCTGTGCTGAGGCCAACCTTGTTGCTACTAAACTGAACAACAGGCTTGGTAGCAGGTGGGCTAAGTTCAGGAGGAGAGAGTTAAAAAGAAAAAGTAAAAATGAGAAAGCCACTGCTTTTCCTGGACGTCCTCAGTAGCGCCAGTTTTTAACTAATTAGGTGAATATGATATTTTCAAGGTAAATGTGCACCCTGCTCACACACAGATCCTTTCAAAACTAGTTATAGAGTTTGTTATAGTTTGTCATAGGAAGAACCCATTGTAGGCAAAGTGAGCAGGTCTGGTGGGCTGATGCTACTTGAGAACAGCCAGGATGGACGTAGGATGACGTTACTTATACTATGGGCTTAGAGTAACTTGATGCCCTTGATGTCCCTTCTGCTACGGTATAAAGAGAGAAATATATTGCCCTGTGTGGTCTGCATTTTGGGCATTGCTTCCCCCACCCCAGAAAGCTTTCCTTTGAAAACACAGGAGTCCGTATCTGTTTCATTACTCACTTTTTTACCACAGTTGAACGACCCGTCACACTCCTGGTAGCTGTGGTTGCTCTGTGACCTGCAGGCATTTCAGAAGGGCTGCCGCTTCTGTAGTGACTTCTGTAGTGACTCCTGCCTTGGCTGCACAGGTGGGATGCCCAGGAGATCCCAGATGCCGAGGAGACTTGGGATGCCCCAGAGTCTCAGCTTTCAGTCATACAAGACAAGCAAACACTGTATTTGCATTGTTGCTCCCAAGAGCTGAGTGACTGTCTCAGTACTGGTTAAATTTAAACTGTTTTAATCCACTGCAGCTGAATTCAGCTTGATTGCTGTGGATACAAATTCCTAACTAGCTTCCCCCAGCATTTATCTGTAGATATATTAATAATATCTGTAAAGATAGGTAAGAATGATGTCCACATTATCCTTATTTATACAGGTGCTTCATTTGCAGCTCCACAGTGTAATTCATCAGTCATTTCTGATATGGTTCAATCCCAAGAGGGCAGAGTCACCTCCATCTCCTGGGCCACAGTGCACTTAACTCATCAGGTTGTAGAGGGTTTTCTACTGCAGTGCTTGATGTGGAGAATCATCCTTGAGAATGGGGAGCTGTTAGCAACCTGAAGGACTCTGTCCTTTCTGCTTGCTGATCAAAATGCAATGGGATTCATCTGCATCATAAACATTCTCTCCCCCTCACACAAACACCCAGTGACGCAGGTTTTATTTTGCCCAGAGTTGCTGAAGAGGTGCTTTAGGGAGAAGAGCAAGCTTCAGTTCCACGATGGGATGAGGACGGAGACTGCTTTTAAGATGTTTAAAGCTGGCTAAGGAGAAATGGATCCCACAAAGCTTGGGATAAGTATGAGATTTAGAGGGTATTTTAGGGGCACTTTAGAGCTTCTGTTGCAGATGAGTAGCAGCAGACAGAAATCCTTCGTGTCAGGCTTGGTGTTTTGTTGGGTTACATCCAGAGGGAGGGTGAGAGGTCAGGGGTTCTTGCATGAACACGGGGAGGAATTTCAGAAAGCAGCAATGCCCTGTGGGCAGAAATGCCACGATGCCTTGCACATCTGTGTGGCAGAGAGACAGGGGCTAACCTGCTGTCTTCCATGGCACTAGCCTGGGGACTGGAATCTTCCCTGTCTTCAGAAAGGGCGGAATCTGGAAGGGAGTAAGTTCAACATGTCTTCAAATTCCCATCCGCAGTCTGGGACTTGCAGTGTCTCCTAGTTGTGAGGAACCGAGTACCAAGGTGCTGGTGTCTATTCCTACACATGAAATAAAGGCTGATTTTTCAGAGGAGAGGCAAAAGAGAAGTTGCCTAGGTTTTGGTAGCCCATGTAATATCATGAATTTCTTGCCTTTTCCACAGGCTGACGCTGGCATGCATCTTATGGTGAAACTGGAGTGGGAAATTTGAGGATGCAGATGTAAGTAAGACGTGATTAAATATAGTTCAATTTACCAGACTATTGATAGTAGAAGAAGGTCGTAGCATCCAGTGATATATTTTAGGAAAGCTATAGGTGAAACGTGTCATGGCACCAGGAGATCTGGCATCCCAGATGTGTCTGCTCATGTTTCATAAGCAGTGAAATCAAAAACCTATTTATTTCACCTTTGTACTACAGATGGCAGTCCTGTTTATGGTTCTCAACTCAGAATTTAAAGGCTGAGGCAGCACAGTCCCATCTGAATGCTGAGTTTTAGCTTGGTCGGTCAGTCTTGGGGAAGGAGTGAGGGGGATTGGCCAGTTATGTTCTAAATCTTCTCCGTAACTTAAACCGGAAAGAAGTTTTCAATTCTTTTTGTTTTCAGGGAAAAGTATGGGCCTGACTATTGTTACGTGTGACATTTTATAAGTTGTCCAACATTGTTTCTAGAATTATTTGGATAATACTACTTCACTGGGTTCACACGTGGTTACTGATAATTCTTTGCTATGGTGATTGTCTGGTACAAACAGCAAATATTGCCATTGAAAAAAACCCAGCTGTAGTTAAGTTTAGGTACGAATGAAGGAAAACATAGTAAAAGCGAAGACGATAAACTGATTTTTAGATAATATTTTTCAGCTTCCCAGCTGATATTAAAAGTAGAGTTAAAATTAACAATGGTGAAATTGCTAATGATCATTTGAGCATACCCCTTGGAATTTAATGAAGAAACATCCTTGTTCATCCTTTGGGTCGATGCTGTGTTTTTAAATGATATGGGACACAATCCAAAGGATTGTTACCTAAGAGTCACTTCAGTCTGAAGCTGATCTCAGCGTGGTGATTGTAAGAATTGTGCTTGTCTCCTTAGGAAGGCAGGGGCTGTTTTGCCTTTTTTTAAATCAGTATCACTCGTTCACTTAATGGTGTTGGCCTCTCTAGAGCAGAAGGCTGCTTATCTACTCAAATGGGGCAGGGACTTCTTTTTTGTGGAAAAGCACAGTGAGAAGATGGAATTTATTTTGCGATGTAAGTAGGAAATGAATCCAGCCTGCCAGAGCTGGCACCCAAATGTATTAACTCTTTACAGACTTTCCTGCCAACCTCCTTATGCCAAAACTCTGTATGGGATGTTAAGGGAAATCAGTTGGATAAATGTCAGAAGACAAACCAGACAGCTGGCTTCAGCAGTACTTGTGTTCCTCACAACCTTAACTCCATCTGACAAGCCCAGACGGATTCAACAGTGACCCAGTTCGGTGGCGATACCTCTCCTGGATACTTCAGTTCCTACTCTCTCTCATCCTCTTGAACCTCTATTTTCAAACTGCTCTTAGCTGGAGTTGAGTCTTCCCATGCACTGACAAGGGGGCATCTGCAGGTGCTGCCTCTTGAAGTCTTTCTGGGGACCTCCCTTCCCTGCAGAGCCATGTGCAGGGACAGAGGGCGGGCACAGAAAGTGTCTTCCCCGGGGTGCCCACCACATACTGGTTGAAGACGTGTGTGAAACCACTTGTCCATTTTAGATTTGGAAATAGTGTTGCTGCAGTAGTTCTGTAGTCTGTTCCAGGCTTCATGTCTGAAGATGGCAACAAACTGATTGCTTGAGGAAGCCGAGAGCCCCTTCAACCATCTGAGCTAATTTTAGCCAGGAAGCCCTTCCATTTCCTGCGCAACATCTCACACTAAGTAAGAGAAGGTGCGGATGTTATGAATAAGGTCCCAGCTTGCAAACCTGGAGCTCTTTGGACATTGGTCTGTGTAGTCATTAATCATGTGGCCAGATTAAGGGGTTGAGATGTCCTGTTGCGATGCCCTTGGTTTGACACTGAAGAGTGGTTCATGTACTCCACAACGACAAAGTTCACTGAGACACAATCGCCTGTGTCATTCTGTCTCCTTTCATATTTCCTTTTGCTCTCTATGTAATTATATTTTACCAGACTCCCAAGAGGGAAACCAGGCTTGATTTGGGTAGAGTCCTGTAAAAATCAGCACTGTGGTTTCCCGACTGCTTGTAATTACATTTTCCTTAAAGGTTTCTCCAGAAAGGCTTTTACGTTCATCACAGGGCTATTCCTTGTATTTACCCTTCATGCTAATAGCAGACGGACACTGTTACACTTACACATTACTGTGATTGTTGCTTGTGGTGCCCTGTTTAGTTAATGTCACTTGTTTCTGAGTACCATTAGATTTGCTGAATCCATCCATTTTTACTTCTGTTAATTATTTAAAAAAAAAAAAAAGGCACATTAACATGCTTTCAGAGAGATTTAGGGAGAGGGAAAACACTCCATCTCAGTGTATGAATTAAAAAAAAAAAGCAAATAGGCTCATAAATGAAAGTCAAGAGTTGTTTTTATTAGTTGCATCTCTGTCAATGTGAGATGGGTTGGTTTCCAGTCCTCCCCAGGCTTACGAATGTGCTCAATTGGACTCGCTGGATTCAAAAGCAAGGTTTCCTCTGCTCTGCAGAGCAGGGTCCCAGAAGGGGGCTGAGTTTCGGCACACCCTGTGAACCTCACTTGTGTTCACAGCACCAGCTTCGGGCTCTTTTGCATGGGGTCCCAGTGACCTCGGGCAGTGTGTCTGTCCAGTGGGACTGGCTGTGCTGGATGTGATGCGGGACGGACCCATTATACATCTGTGTTTACATCTGATTTTTCTGCTTGAAGTCAACCAGATGGTGGAGATGTACTCCACAAAATATGGTGGATTAAATAGCAGAAGATTGAGGCTTGTACACATGGCCTTACGTGTTCCTGGCTTGTCTGTGATGCAGGTGGAGGCTGCCTTGGGCCAGCACGACCAGCAGGGTGATGATGGGCCAGGTAAGGCAAGGTCCGGTCTATGTTTCTCTGAAGTCCGTATCCGATTGTGGGTGTAGATCCACTCTGTAGTGCTGGGCCCAGTGAGGTCCTGTGCGCCCCGTAGTCAACAGGGCTCTTCCCTCTGCGTTAGGGCAAACAGACAGGCTGATTTGCTCTACAGAAGCAGTGAGGAGATGGAAGTATCTCAGACATGTTACTGCCTCCTACTGATCTTCCAGAGTTAGTAAGGCAAGTTGCTTAAAAGGACAGAAGACAGCTACTGGCAAAGCACTATAAGTAAAAACATTTGGGGTGAGATAATAAAATTGCAGCAAAATCTTCCTCCTTTTCTCCCTTCAAAAATGTAGGTGGTCCATGAAGTGTAATCAAATATTAAAGTAAGAGTTAAAAATAGTTTCACTTAGTGCACTTCCCTTAATCTCTTGGCCATGTTTTTATTTAAAGATTACTTCTGTTACTACTTTCTCCTCTGCTATTGAAAAACTGCACAAACAGAAGTACAAAGTGCTGTTCCAACCATAAAGCAGGCAAAAGAAATAAAAGTTTATTTATTTATGGAATTGTTTTATTTGACGTCATTTTGAGTATCGCATATTTGAAAGTATAGTGTATTTGAAAGTCAGAGAAGTTTTGTTTGGGTTTTTTTTTAAGAAAAAAGGTTGGTTGTATCTTTTAAGGACCGTTCATATAAATACTGTGGTTCTTTATAGTGAGAAGTGTAGTCAACCAAAACCCTGTGCAGGTTCCTATTACTGGAGGGCAAAATAACTTCCACAGCATTCTGGGAGCCGCACTGTGGGAGCCCTGCAGCAGAACACACATGATGCCCAGCAGCACGGGAACACGGCAGCAAGCTTGAGAGGACATTCATAAAAGCAGATAGGTAGGAATTTGTTCTCGTTGCCGTGGTGTTTGGACACTTTATTTCACCTATCAACCGTGTCTGGTTCTTTCCTTCTATTCTTGAAACCTGCAGCCCTAATCTGTGGCCAGCTTCCGCCCCAGATCCCAGTCAGGTCCCAGTGGCATATGGACAAAAATTTTATTGATTCTTTTAAATAAGGTTTCTGGCATTTGTGGCTGAGGAGGAAAACTCCAGCGTGTGAACTGTGTGTTGTTTGTGCAGTGGTGGTCCAGATAGCCTAAACCCCGCCTAAGCACACTGTCAGCTGGCTGCTGGGCTCACAGCCCCAAATTAGCAGCAGGAGCCCCACAGAAATGGGTGATGCTCCCTGCTTGGTCCTGACAGCAGCCAGGGAGGGTGCTTCCTCTGTCCCCAGGACTGAGGAGAGGCGGCGGAGCTGCTCCACCCAGTAAGCAGATTCTAAAGGTTGGTGGGAAGAAGGTTTGGGGGAGATCAGGGGTGGTCCTCGAGTCTCACCTCGCTGGTGGCCTCTTTGCCCTAGTCCCACTCTACCCACCAGACTGCAGAATTGCTCTCAAACAGAGATGCTTAACTGTTCTGAAATTTCTGGCAGCTTACTGATTATCTCAGATAAGGGGTAGGATCAGATCCCCACATCTCCACTTTCCTTTGTAGTCTGTGCCAAGCTGTGAATATGAAATGCCAGGTTCTGGTTATAAAAACACCCTGTCTGATATATATGGCACACTTTCCTAGATATCCTTAAACTAACTGCAACAAAATGGACCAGATATGCATATCAATTTTAGCTCTTCAGCTGCTGATGTCATGGTCCTATTTTCAGCAACTTTGGGTTTTATCATGGTGCCATGACTGCCAGTGAGCTACTGTAGTTGAAAGGTTGTTGGCATATCCTCTGTCATTTTGAAAATAAAATGTCCCTGTCTCCTTCTGGCTGAGTGGTTAAATCACACTGCAGTGGCCCTACTTGATAATTTTCTCATGAAAGACTCAAATCCTAGGGTTAATTAAAGTAGGGAATAAGTATCTAGGGAGGCATACATAAATGCTAACAGGATTCCCACTGCATATCTACAGAGGCAAACATCACCATGGATAGTTGATGCTAAGCTGAGGACAGAAAATCCTTAGATCTCTTACAAGGCAGAATTTTTGTATTTTGTGACAGATGTAGCAAAAAACCCCACCCAAATGATAACAAAAGCACACAAAATTCGATAACTGTGATACATACATATGTCCCTAATAATCTCAGGGATTAAACATTGTGAAAGATTGTATAAAGCTTTGTATTTGCAGGAGCCTTAATAACAGTTCCTGTCAGAAGAACCTGGATGTAGGGTCAGAAAACGAAGCCTGCTGTGTCTAACTGAAACTGCCAGAAAACTGCAGCAACCAGAATTACCTACTGATAGTGTAATCTGGCTCGTGCTGCAAGCTAAAATATGACGGAGAAGAACTGCATGATCTATAATGATAGGTGATCAGAAATATCATTCGGCTTCTTGCCTAAAAGCCCTAGTTGTGAGAACATCCGCTGGCAACTCACCACTTGACCCCGGCACCGGCGTGGGCACCAACTCAGAGGGAAGGGTGCCACCTCCTGACTTCCACTCGCCTCCTTGGCTGGCCTCCATTTTCCCCCCGAGGTTTGTTTTTCTGTACTGGTTTGACCCGCTTTAGTTTATGCTGGTTAGCTGAGGTAAGGGGAAGTAAATGGATGAAGTAACCTTTGGGCAGAAACCCTCATCACTCTTCTGTCAGCAGCTGTTTGGACCACTCTGGCACAACGGGATTTTGCAGAGGGTCTCTCCAGCCACTGTGTCACTTGTATTTAGGTCTGTGCTCCTGTAACTGATTTTGTTCATTTTTAAAGAAGCTAGGGTTTGTCTACTTGAAGCAGAGCCTTAGGAGATATACCGATACCATCTGCTTTACGCATCCAACTTGGACACGATTCAGAGGACAGTGTTAGGAGCAGCAATTCTCTGTAACTTTAGTGTGGAGAGGCAGGTATCTCTACACGGGCAGTTGAGGTCATTCATATTAGACAGTTAAAATAGAAGACAGGCAAAATTCAGGTTGTCTTCTCCCTTCACCTAGTCCAGTGCTTGCATCTATTTCTGTCTTAAATGTGATTTTTTACAGAGCCGCTGAAAGAAAACATACACTGCCCAATGTAGAAAAAAATGCTTCTATGTTAAATCATGGCTGCATGTCCATCCCAACAAGTGTGTCCCGAGCACATGCTTCATGCCTAAGTTTCCAGGGAGGTGGATTGCCAAGGGAGCCAGCAGGGAGGAGTGAGAGAGCAGGAGACTGCTGGGCAGGACCAACAGCAGCCGCCTTGTCTTTGGATGAGCAGCAAGGGGCCGGTGATTGGGCTGATTTAGCCCAGATGGTTTTTGAGGCAGTTTGAGCCTCAGTTTGAGAAACATGTTAAAATACAAATGAAGAAATGTGTTTCAAATAAAACTGTCTCCGCAGGAGCGTAGAAGTGACCGTAGTAGTAAGGAACTTAATTGCTAATTTATTTGTGGATTTTTTTTTCACTGTGTCCTTTTGAGAACCATTAGAAAAAGATCATTTAATCACAGTGCTCCTTGGCCCCTTGTTCTTGCATGGTTTTTTCTCTTGCTTTGAAAGTGCGGGATCTATCACTCTGCTGTATTGTTGTGGTCCAGTCTTCAAACATTTGTTCTCCCCAGTGTTATGGTGCTGCTTCATACGGCAGTCACTGGCCTGGTGTTCAGTACTATAGTAACCGTTCCCTGGAAGGGCAGCAGAATGAGGCGAGAAACATGTAAAGTGCCCACCAGAGAGAACATGCAAAGCCAGACCTGACAAAGTCTTGACATGGATGGCAAATATTTGACAAGGCTTTGTGGTGGCCAGTGAGTTCTCCCTAATGGAGGGAGAAGTAAAGAAGCAATTCAGAATAGTGAGCAAAAATTATGATTGGCTCACCAGTGTTTAATAAGGGATTGCACAGACCAGTCCTGTGTGGAAAAGGGTGCTCGTGGCAGCATGGGGAATATAGATCAGACCTTCCAGTTCCTAGGTCACTCACAGCAAGTGCCTTCATCCTGGGAAAGAGGTAGGGATGATGAGAAAGAGACTGGAAATTACGTATATTCTTCTTGCTTGCTTGCTTTCTTCCTCTCTCTTTTTCTCTTCCCCTGCCCATATATCTGTTTTTCCCCCATCACTCAGCAAACCTGTAGAAGCCAGCTGAGAATCCAGCAGGCTTCCCAGGGTCAGCCACAGTGGTGCAGGGAGGCAGGATCACTGTGCTCACTCCCTGCTACCGTACAGTTCCTCATTTGGCCAGATGTAAGACTGTACCTGGGTGGCACACCTGTCCTCCTGGCCACCACATGTGCTTATCACTGGTAGGAAAAGTGATGCTGAGCTGAGTCCTCAGACTGAAGAATTTTTGTTCGTTCTGACCTGTTTTGGTTAAAGTGCTTTATTTGGCATTCAGAGTTAAATTTCAACTCGAGGCACTCAGCAAGCAAGAAATCCTGCTTATCAGATAACCAAAATCACTTTTCATGCCCTGTGGGTTCTCACATCGTAGGGCTTGTGTGGGCTTTTGGCTGCAAGTGGCTCCTCTGCTGGTTACGGGGTGCTCAGATCCTCAGGGAGGAGTGGGAAGGAGGTGCCTTAGAGACTTGGATTGTCACGACCCTTTTTGGCTATTAGGGATTAAGGCCACAGTTCAGTAACAGAAACTCTCTGCCTGCCTGCCTCGGTGCAAGGTCTCTCCCGCGCTGTGGCTTGCAGGGGGCTCGCAGGCTCTCCGGAGCCATGCTGGACCCAGATGTCTGAGGAGCAGCTGGCGGTGATGTCCAAGTGGCTGTATGAGGACTTGCCTATGTGAAGCACAGCAGGCAGGCAGCCAGAGCTGGCACAGCATCTGGCCAACCCCCTCAGGTGCCAGCTGGGTGTTCCTGCGCTGTGCCCACCAGCCCTGCCGAGACACAGAGGCTGGCTCAGCTGGGATGTGGCTTGGGTCCATGGGGCTTAATAGTTCCGGCTCCGTGTGAAAGCAATTAAATGAGGAAAAAAGAGTAAGTGTTGGCCACTGTATAAAGGAAAGCCTAAAAATGATCATCTGTGGACAGTGAACAGACCCACCCACTAGTGTTTGCAATCATGCAATCTCCTGGGGTCTTAAGCCCAACCTTGAGCCATTTGGACAACACTGGGGAGGCCTTTTCTGCCTGTTGAGATGAGCAGCTGCCTAGCGCCAGGATGGGGGTGCCATGAATGAAGTCACACTGTCCGGCAGGCAAGTAGTGGTGGCGAGAGGAGATGTGATTCCCTGGGCCGGTTCCTGCTTGGCTTTGGAAGTGCCAGAGCAGTGCAGGAGCAGTGCCACTATTCCATCTGTTGTGATCACCCACATTTTAAAGGGAGAGTCAAGTTGTGGCAGCTGCAGCAGGCTGAGTTCCGCCGGAGAGAGTCAGTTCCCATAGGAGCCAGGCTTTACCTCTATTTCATGTGACTTGAGGATTGTGTGAGAGGATCAGTTATCCCACAGCAGTAGGAAAAAGCTCTAGAAAGCTCAGTAGCATTTCTCACGAGAAAATACGTTGATGGAAAAGTGGCCATTTGTCTTACAAGTCCCAGCAGGCTTGATGCCACCTATGAAAGGCAGCCCCTGGCCCACAGGTATTTAAAGAAAGGCCGAGTAACCTTCCTTTAAGTGCATTTGACATTGGCTCAGTCTCCTTTTGCATTTTCCAGGTAGCGTATTAACTGCCTCTGTTCCAGAACAGTAAACACAAAATGATGCTTCAAGCTATGCCCATTCCTTTCCATACAAAAGTAAGTGCCACATGGAAGCTGGTTCCCACCTTCCATAGGAGCACGTTCCAGGTGCCTACCTGCGTTAAGAAACCTGAAGAGTTCAGGGCTATCCCCCATTACTGACAAGCACAGTTTCTAAAACTGACTTGTTTTTCCTTCAGGTCCCCTGAAGTTTGCTACAAACCCATAGGAATGAGGGAGAACTGGGTTTGGGGGAGAACACTGCAGAAGAGGTAAAGATTGTGGAAGTGTGAGATAATGAGCGGCACAGGAGGCTGCTTTTAGCCTTGGGACACCAGAACAGACATAAATTACTGAAATTACAGCTCTGCTAATCTCTGTTGTCAGCCCTTCTATAAACAGTGTTGTAGGTCCACAAGTCCTCTGGTCAGGGAGCTGGGAAGCAGCAGCTGGGGCTCCAATCTGCACCTTCAGCTGCCTGACCTGAATCATTTGTTCCTTCAGACCTAGGGGATATTGCTCTTCAAAAGCCTGTGTTCATTCCTTTTAAAACAGTTGTTGTCACTAATAGTGCATTAGTCTCCCTCAATAAGTTCTCTTTTTTTCTTATTTACTCCTCATGAAATTAGAGTGAAGTCACTAAAAACATCCAGGATAGGCAATACCTTAATCAGTTTGTCATTCAGCTTTTTTTTTGGGGGGGGGGTTGCGATATTTTGTGTGCAAAATGCTTACCACAGAGTTTGCAAGTGTGTAACAACTGAAACTTGATCACATTATACCACTTTAGGGTGTGCTTGTTGCCTCTCTGTTCTGCTGTTAGTATTTAGGGAAGAAAATTCACCGTGTGGTAACACTTAAGGGGATATGCATTGAGTAAATGTAGAAGTTGTTTTGAGGAGAGTCCTCATGCACTGTATGTTTTGTCCCTGTGTTGAGAATGCCAGAATTTCAGAAGTGACTAAAGAAATAAATAGCTACTTCAAGGCAGGGGAAAGTGACTCTTGTAGGAGCCTGCATTGCTTGGGTTAAAGTGTTTTGAATTAACTTGGGTGGAGTTTGACTCTGCTCAAAAAGCAGTAGAAGAGAATGAATGGATATTTTTATTTTAAGTTTCATTTATATTCGTATTTTAATTTTGGACTTTAACAAGGTAGGTCGAGATCCCATGAGAGTAGTAGCAAATTTTTCTGCATCTTCCATGACATTCAAACAAAGGGAAAACTGTGTGGAAAATCTGTCCTTTTAGTTGCAGGACTACATTCTTATTAAGATGCTCCTGGAGCGATAGCATCTTTCACACCTTGAACACACGTTTTATCTTGGAAATAAGAAGCAATTATTCCATCTCAAAATGCTTAGTAGATTTTGGAGAAGGCTTGTTGCTTCCCATTTCCCTAATGGGAAAACCCCATTAAGACCACTTCAGAAAAGCCTGGCACAGTTCCTATGGCATGTATCAGGTTGCTGCTACTTCAGTCCCTGCTCTTGAAGAAACTTCCTACAGGTGAAAGACCTGGCTCTGTTGCACATTCAGTCCTTTGCTGAAACTTCTGGAGGAAGACTGGCCCAGCTTCACAGGAAGAATTTTTTCTCAGAGATGCAGCTGGAAGTCTGGAACTTTAGAGGTGGTAATTCATGTGACCTAGTATACTTCCCAAGGCAGACTTTGGTATTACTAAGATGTCTTAGCAGGGCAAGAATTCGCTTGAAGCTGCAAAGCATCATTGTTTAACTCAAAAGGCTCTGCTATGGTTAGTACTCATGTTTAGTGCAGTAGAGCGGTGTTAATAATGATTATTTGGCATTTTCCAGATAAATACAATTCTGTTCAACAATTCTGTACAAGTTTGTTGGTTTTTTGCATGACTGGTTTGATTCTGAAGGTGTATATCTGGTGGTTGTCACCTGCACTAGCTCTTTAGCTCTACAATTGCATTACTGTTGGCTGAGCATGATTATGAGATAGCAATTCCTATGGAGACAGGGTCTTAAATTTTGAAACCAGTGAATGGCAAGGGCAGAAAAATAACAATTGGCTGTTGAAGGGATCAGTGGTGATTTTACGCTATTAAGTCATTTGTTTTCTTAAAAGTGAAACCCTAGTCCCCCAAAGAAAAATGTACTGAAACAGAGAAAAC
>WEIS01017322.1:1677-14589 GCA_013389965.1 Todus mexicanus
GAGCATCTGTGTGGGCAGGCAAGGCTGAGAGCCCTGGGGCTGCTGAGCTGGAGAAGAGCAGCCTGAGAGGGGAGCTGAGCAATGCTGAGCGAGAGCTCAAGGGCCCGCGGGGGGCAAGAGGCTGGGGCCAGACTCTGCTCAGGGGTGCCCAGCGCCAGGCCAAGGGGCAGCAGGCACCAACTGGAAGGCAGGAGGTTGCAGCTGAGCAGGAGGAGCAACTTGTTTGGGGGGAGGGTGTTGGAGCCTGGCCCAGGCTGCCCAGAGAGGTTGTGGAGTCTCCTTGTGTGCAGAGATTCCAAGCGCGCCTGGACACTGCGATGCTGGGCCCCCTGCTCGGGGTGACCCTGCTGGAGCAGGGGGGTGGCACCAGAGGAGCTCCAGAGGGTCCTGCCAACCCCACCCTGCTGGGATTTGGGGATTCTGTGAAGTGTTACTGGGAGTCACAAGAGAAAGGCACCAGCCCCAGTGCCCGTGGGAGCACCTGAGTGGGGCCTGGGCCATGATGGAGCAGGAGAGGCAGGTAGGGACGGGGTGAGCTGGGACGTGGGCACTGGGGACACCAGCACGGCCCCAGGCTGGGTGGGCTCCGTGAGACACTGCGTGAAGGTTGGGCTGTCCCAGGAACACGCTGCAGGCAGAGGGAGAGGAGAAGGTCTGGAGGGCAAGTGGTGTGTATCTCAATGAGGCCAAAAGCAAGGTGGGAGCTCCAGCCCTGTGCTGGCCCCTGTTGGGACTCGAGGATGCTCTGCAGGATCCCGAGTCTCAGTCTCCCTTCTTCAAGACCAAGGAGCTGTTTGCCCTCACTCATCCTGTATCTGTTCATGCAGCCGGTATCTCCTGGTGGCAAAGGATTTCCCTCCGGAGAATGGGGTCCTGCAGGGCGGAACAGGAGAGCTACGGGACAGGCAACACTGACCTGCAGCTGCTTTGTCCAAGCAAGGGATGGGTTGCTTGGTCCACCCACCGGTACCTATACAGAGGGTTCCGAGAACAACCAACCAACGAACCAACCACCCCTTATTCTGACAGGGGCATCTCGGCTACTGGGCTCAGTTTTGGGCCCCACACCCCCAGCAGGACCTGGAGGGGCTGGAGCGTGGCCAGAGAAGGGCAACGGAGCTGGGCAAGGGGCTAGAGCAGGAGGCTGGGGAGGAGCGGCTGAGGGAGCTGGGGGTGTTGAGCCTGGAGCAAAGGAGGCTCAGGGGAGACCTTCTGGCTCTGCACAACTCCCTCCAGTTCATTCAGGAGCTTGGAGCCAGGGGGGTCGGGCTCTGCTGCCAAGGAACAAGCGCCAGGACAAGAGGAACCGGCCTCAAGTTGCCCCAGCCAGGGGAGGTTGAGGTTGGAGCTGAGGAGCAATTTCTTGCCCGCTGTCAAGGGTTGCCCAGGCGTGTCCCAGGCTGCCCAGGGCAGGGGTGGAGTCCCCCTGATCCCTGGAGGGGTTTCCAAGCCGTGGAGATGTGGTGCTGAGGGACACGGGGCAGTGGGGCCCTGGCAGGGCTGGGGGAACGGTTGGACTCGATGATCTTAAAAGGGCGTTTCCAACCCAAACGACTCCATGCTAAGGGCAGACTCAGAGTCAGGGACAGCCGTGATCAGAGGTTGCTCTTCACCCGAGAACACAACGAACCGTAGAATCAGTTCACCCCGGCTTCGTTCTCCCTGCTCCTCTGGCTGGCTCTGCAAAGGGGAACATCTGGACTCTTGATGTCAGAGCTCCAGGGTCACCACGCTCCCTGGAGCACCCTCTGGAGTCCCTCCCCCAGTCAGGGAGAGCCGGGCTCAGGCTCCACAGCTGTGCGAGGACACGGCCCGGAGCATCTTCACCCGAAGCCAGGAGGGTCCCTGCCCCTGCACTTTCCGGACGCTTCTGTCCTTGGCCCGTGGGCTCGCAGCTGCACGTGCTGCAGTCCAGGGCAGAAACACAGCGAGAGCTTCGCCTCTGCACGTTGGGGTCTCTGTGGGGAACCCGCGAGCTCCTGCAGGTGTCCTGTGCCGGTGAGGGGACCCCACGTCTCGTATCCGCACGCTGGCCCTGCAAAGCTCACGCAGGTGTTGTGTTCCCAGCTGCAGCTGTCTCCGTCTCTGCTTTCTCCTCTCACGTAGCTTCTGCTGGGAACATCCATCCGTGGCCGTGTAGGATGTTCAAAGAAGGTCAACGGCATCTGGCTCGTGGCAGCAGTAGGGGGGCAGCAGGAGCAGGGCAGGGAGCGTCCCCCTGCAAATCCTGGGCACTGGGGAGGCCGCCCCTGGAATCCTGGGCTCAGCTTTGGGCCCCTCCCTCCCAGCAGGACCTGGAGGGGCTGGAGCGTGGCCAGAGAAGGGCAACGGAGCTGGGCAAGGGGCTAGAGCAGGAGGCTGGGGAGGAGCGGCTGAGGGACCTGGGGGTGTTGAGCCTGGAGCAAAGGAGGCTCAGGGGAGACCTTCTGGCTCTGCACAACTGCCTCCAGTTCATTCAGGAGCTTGGAGCCAGGGGGAGTCGGGCTCTGCTGCCAAGGAACAAGCGCCAGCACAAGAGGAACCGGCCTCAAGTTGCCCCAGCCAGGGGAGGTTGAGGTTGGAGCTGAGGAACAATTTCTTGGGCACTGTCAAGGGTTGCCCAGGAGTGTCCCAGGCTGCCCAGGGCAGGGGTGGAGTCCCCCTAATCCCTGGAGGGGTTTCCAAGCCTTGGAGATGTGGTGCTGAGGGACACAGGGTGGCAGTGGACATGTAGACTAGGGTTGATGATTGGACTCAATGGTCTTGAAGGTCTTTTCCAACCTAGATGATTCTCTGATTCTAAGAGGTCAGGCTGCTGTAGGCGGTCTGCCCAGGCTCAGAGCTCTGACTCCCACAAGCTCCATCAGCTGGCCCTGCACAGCCCTAGCAGAGCAGCTCCTGGGCTGTCCCATGGGTGGCTTGATCCCGTTTCCCTCTTATTTCTGGGGGAAACATCAGGACCCTCATGAGGAAGCTATGGAGAAACCAGCAGCAGGTCCAGGATTTGGGGTGAGTGATCAATCCAGAGCCTGGCTCATGTCACCTTCTAGCAAAGCTCCTGGAAAAACACCCAGCCTTGGTTTAAAAACGCCCAGGAGAGGTGAATTCATGCCCGGCCTTGCGGAGCAGTCCCCAGGACATCACCCCACTCACAACGGGCTCAGCTCTTCCGTCAGGTTCACGTCAGACCCTGCCGAGCCCGGGGTGGCCTCTGCCCATCCCATGGACGCACACGCAGGACATCAAGGGTCTGTGGCAGCCAACTGGGGTCGGGGGTGCAGCAGCCGCTGCCCCCCATCCCCACCTTAAGCAGACTGTCCGACCACCCTTCACTGAGCTGGCTTGGTGACCTCCTCCTTTAAAGTTGACCTTGGAAGGTCCCTCCCAACCCAAAAGATCCAACGGTCCAGGTGTCCTGTTGTCCCTGGGCTCTAGTTCGTCACCGCCCCTCCAGGCGAGGCGAGGAGCAGACCCGAGTCTCCGCGATGGTTGCACCAGAGCTGGTGTAGCAGCGACGCCACCTCTCTTGGACCCTGCGTGGACTTGTTGAGGGAATCACAGAATCATGGACTGGTTTGAGTGGGAAGGGACCTTAAAGGTCCTCGAGTCCAACCCCGTCCCTGCAGGGAGCAGGGCCATCTGCAACTAGAGCAGGTTGCTCAGAGCCCCCAACAACCTCCCCTGCAATGGGGCCAGGGATGGGGCAGCCACCACCTCTCGGGGCAGCCTGCTCCAGCTCGCTGCTGTCCGGTGTCGCAGCGGCTGCCGTGGCTTGTGGAGCAATTCCAGAAGGATGAGGCGTTCAGCTTGAGGGAGAGAGGCTGTTGGTTTGTAACAGAGCATCTGCCGCTGTCCCTGGGGTACCTCACCAGCCTGGGGTTGGTAGAGCACGCTGCCAGCTAAAGCCAGCATGGCACACGCCTCGAGGATGCTGGTATCTCAGGGGCTATCTCAGGTGCCAACTGGTCAGCAGAGCTTCTGAGGGGCTATCTCAGGTGCTTCTGATTAGCAGAGCTGGTGAGGGGCTATCTCAGGTGCTTCTGGTCAGTAGATCTGTCACGGGGCTATCTCAGGTGCTTCTGATCAGTAAAGCTAGTGAGGGGCCATCTCAGGTGCTCCTGAGTAGCAGAGCTGGTGAGGGGCTATCTCAGGTGCTCTCTGGTCAGCAGAGCTGGTGAGGGGCTATCTCAGGTGCTTCTGGTCAGCAAAGCTGGTGAGGGGCTATCTCAGGTGCTTCTGGTCAGCAGAGCTGGTGAAGGGCTATCTCAGATGCTCTCTGGTCAGTGGAGCTGGTGAGGGGCTATCTCAGGTGGTCTCTGGTCAGCAGAGCTAGTGAGGGGCTATCTCGGATGCTCTCTGGTCAGTGGAGCGGGTGAGGGGCTATCTCAGATGCTCTCTGGTCAGTGGAGCGGGTGAGGGGCTATCTCAGATGCTCTCTGGTCAGTGGAGCGGGTGAGGGGCTATCTCAGATGCTCTCTGGTCAGTGGAGCGGGTGAGGGGCTATCTCAGGTGCTTCTGGTCAGTAGATCTGTCATGGGGCTATCTCAGGTGCTCCTGATTAGCAGAGCTAGTGAGGGGCTATCTCAGGTGCTCTCTGATCAGTGGAGCTGGTGAGGGGCTATCTCAGGTGCTTCTGGTTAGCAGAGCTGGTGAGGGGCTATCTCAGGTGCTCTCTGGTCAGTGGAGCTGGTGAGGGGCTATCTCAGATGCTCTCTGGTCAGTGGAGCTGGTGAGGGGCTATCTCAGGTGCTCTCTGGTCTGTAGATCTGTCACGGGGCTATCTCAGGTGCTTCCTCCTTTCCCTGGGATGCAGAGCAGACGTTCTGGGGTGTGAGGTCCCACCTCTCCCCGGCTGATTTCTCCCCCCGCGTCCCCGCCGTCCCCCGCGCCGTCTCCACGCCGCTCCCCGTCTCCGGCGATGGGGGTGCGGCGGCTCAGGTTTGGGGGAGCCCTGCCCGAGCGCAGCCTGTTCGCAGCCCCCAGCTGGGCCCTTTCCTTGGCGCTCAACGCAACGTTCCTGCGCTCCTCGCTCGCGGGAGCCGAGGCCCCAGCGCCGCTGCTGGGAGGAGCTGTGGCTGACGAGGCCTGAACTCCACTTCACCCGAGCCTGGCCCAGCTGCCTCCCTCCTGGCTCCGGCCCCTGGCTTTGTTCTCGGCGCGCAGCTCCCAGCTGGTGGAGGACGAGCCACGGGCAGCGGCGCCGGGGTCAGGAGCCTCTTTCTGCTGACCCGAGCTCGGCGAGAGCCCGCGCGAGAGCCGGGGCAGTTCTAATCCTCCCGCCGCGTCTGTAGCCCCTAAAGCCGCTGGTGAGCGGGGGTGGCCCGGCTGTCGCAGCGCGGTGACACCGCCCGGTCATCCTCCGTGGAGCCCTGGGCTGCTGGACACCGAGGGCAGGACGGAGCCGGGGTCACGGTGAAGAGGCAGCTGGGTTTGTCTCCATCTTATCTTAAGCGCCTTTGCAGAAAAGCAGGAGCAGAAGGCCGGGGCAGCTGCTGTCAACACAAGGGTCATCCCCACCCGGACCATCGAGCTGGGCGCGGTGGGGATACGGGGCTGCCACACCCTCAGCACCTATTCGGGGCTCGGCTTTTCTGCACCCCCTCTCTGTGGGGTCTTTGCCTTTGCCAAGGCAAGTCCGCGGCCCCTGGTCATGGCTGTTGCCCCAGGGGTGCAAGAAGGGAGGTGTCCCCTCCCAAGGAGCCTGCGGTGATGCCAGGGCCTGTGGCAACTGTAGGGACAAAGCTTGGGGCACGTCTGGAGCTGTGCTCCTCACCTCGGTGTCCCCTCACAGGCTGGTCCTGGGGTGCTCCCCAGCTCCAGTCACCTCCTGGAACGGGCTGCCCCGGGGTGGGGGTTCAGGCACCAGCACTGGATGTGTTTAAAGGGAGTTTAGATGTGGTGTTGGGGGATACGATCTCTTTAGCTTGGAGAAAAGGAGACTGAGGGGGGACCTCAGTCCTGGTTAGAAATCCGGAAAGGGCGAGTGTCAGGAGGATGGAGCCAGACTCTGCTCGATGGCACCAGGGACAGGACAAGGGGTAACGGGTGTGAGTTGGAACACAGGAGGTGCCACTGGAATGTGAGGAGGAACTTGTTTGCAGTGAGGGTGCCAGAGCCTGGCCCAGGCTGCCCAGGGGGGTTGTGGAGTCTCCTTCTCTGGAGACGTTTCAAAGCCGCCTGGGCGAGTTCCTGTGGGACTTGGTCTGGGTGATCCTGCTGCGGCAATGGGGGGATTGGACTGGAGGAGCTTGCGAGGGCCCTTCCAATCCCAAACATTCAGTGAACCTGTGACTCTGTGATTTGCAGAGTAGGGTTGATGGTTGGTCTCGATGATCCCAAGGGTCTTTTCCAGCCCCAAGTTTCTAGGATTCCGTGATTCCTGCGGCACTGCCCAGAGCAGGGTCGGACCCGCTGAGCCCCTGGGAGGCCCAGGCCTCTTGCAGGGAGGGTGGCTCTGGGAAGTGGTGGCTCCTCTGCGACAAGAGCCGCAAGGTTGAGGTGGTCACTGCCCGTCAGCTCCGCCGTGGCCGGCTCTGAGGGTTGTGCGGTGGTGATGACCATGGAGCAGAGGCAACACCAGAGCTGTGCTGCCATCCAGCGTGACCCGGACAGGCAGGAGAGCTGTGCAGAGCAGAACTCAGTGAGGACAAGTGGAGGGTCCTGCACGTGGGGAGGAACAACCCCCTGCATCAACAGAGGTCAGGGAGGCAGCTCTGAGGAGAAGGACCTGGGAGTCTCAGCAGACTCCCAAGAGCTCCCAAGAGTTCACCAAGAGCCAGCGATGGGCCATTGTGGCCAAGAAGGCCAATGGGTTTCTGGGGTGCATGAAGAAGAGTGTGGCCAGCAGGGCAAGGGAGGTTCTCCTGCCCCTCTGCTCTGCCCCAGGGAGGCACCTCGGGAGTGTTGGGGCCAGGGCTGGGCTCCCCAGGGCAGGAGAGACCAGGAGCTGCTGGAGAGAGTCCAGCGGAGGCTGCGGAGCTGCTGCGGGGCTGGAGCCTCTGTGTGGGCAGGCAAGGCTGAGAGCCCTGGGGCTGTGGAGCTGGAGAAGAGCAGCGTGAGAGGGGAGCTGAGCAATGCTGAGCAAGAGCTCAAGGGCCCGCGGGGGGCAAGAGGCTGGGGCCAGACTCTGCTCAGGGGTGCCCAGCGCCAGGCCAAGGGGCAGCGGGCACCAACTGGAAGGCAGGAGGTTGCAGCTGAGCAGGAGGAGCAACTTGTTTGGGGGGAGGGTGTTGGAGCCTGGCCCAGGCTGCCCAGAGAGGTTGTGGAGTCTCCTTGTGTGCAGAGATTCCAAGCGCGCCTGGACACTGCGATGCTGGGCCCCCTGCTCGGGGTGACCCTGCTGGGGCAGGGGGGTGGCACCAGAGCAGCTCCAGAGGGTCGTTCCAAGTCAAATGGTTCTGCGGGTGGTGGAGGCGGTGGTGGGCTGGGTCTCTCTGGTGGCCTCAGTGCTGCTGCCCAACTCGGGTCGTGCCGCCCCTCCTCCAGGTGACGGCCACGGACGCAGACAGCGGCGCCTTCGGTTCCCTTTCCTACTCCATGGGCTCCGGCATCGGCAGCGTGGTGCCCACGCAGTTCAGCGTGGACGAGCAGACGGGGCAGCTCTGCACGGCGCAGCCCCTGGACCGCGACGAGGGCACGTCCACCTACGACTTCACCGTCTCCGCCGTCGACGGGGTGAGCGCCGAGGGGGAGGCTGCGGAGGCGCCGCCGCGGCCCTCGCCTCCGCTCGTGGCGCCATCTCCGCTCCGGTTCTTCCCCAGGGCGGCCTGAACTCCATGGTGTACGTGAAGGTTTTCCTGGAGGACATCAACGACAACCGGCCGGTGTTCTACCCGCTGGAGTACGCGGCCAGCATCAGCACGCAGAGCATGCCGGGCACCGCCGTGCTGCGCGTCGCCGCCCACGACAAGGACGAGGGGCTGAACGGGAGAGTGTCCTACCGCATCGTCCTGGGCAACTCGCCGCCGCTCTTCTCTCTCAACAAGGACACGGGTGAGGGGACGCTCGCGGAGCCCTCGGGGCGGGCGGGTGTCAAAGCCCAAGCCTGGGGGTCACCGCTTGGCCGTCCCGGCAGCGTGGCTTCCAGAAGGTGTCTGTTCCTCTCCCCGCCGCATCTTCCTGAGCCTCTGGCAGCCCCGTCCCACGCTCAGTCTCTGACCTCTTGGTTCCGCTCCCTGCTCTGCTCCTCGTCTGTCCCATCCCCGTCCCCTTAGAATCACAGAATTAACAAGGATGGAAAAGACCGTAGAGATCATCAAGCCCAACCTGTAACCTATTACCTAACCTGTCACCAATCTGTTACCCAATATCATCCCGTCATCTAAATCTTGTCCCTGAGTACGTCACCCAGCCTCTTCTTGAACACCTCTAATGATGGTGACTCCACCACCTCCCTGGGCAGCCTATTCCAAAGAGGAATAGCTCTCTCTGGAAAAAAGTTCTTCCTAACATCCAGCTTAAACCTTCCCTGACGCAGCTTAAGACTGTGTCCTCTCATTCTGTCACTGGTAGCCTGAGAGAAGAGACCAACCCCCACCTGGCTACACCATCCCTTCAGGGAGTTGTAGAGGGCAATGAGGTCTGCCCTGAGCCTCCTCTTCTCCCTCTCCCCTCTTCCCCACCCCCGGTTCCCTGCACCTTTCCCCAACCTGCTGCTTGCTTTGCCCTCCAGGCTGCAGCCTCCGAAGTTTCGTGGCCCTGCCCAGCTCCCTCCTCTCCCTGCTCCGTGTTTTTTGGCCACCAAAGCCCGAGCGGTTTCCACCGGGGAGGTGAAGGGCAGGGGTGAGCAGTGCCAGGGGCTCTCCGCCGGAAGGGGAGGTGCCCTGTGCTCAGCGCCGGCGTCGGGGTCTCTCTGCCCTGGTCCCCAAGTCCCCAGAATGTGCCTGGGCTGAGATGAGCCCGCCTGCCACCCTTTGTAGGGCCTGTGGAGGATGGTCCTGCAGTTCTGCGGCTCCTCCAAAAGCCTCTGCACAGCCCAGATCCCACCCGTTGTGCTGTGACCCTCGCCCCGCGCCCCGCATCGTGCCCCTCTTCCCTACCAAGACCTTCTCTCTGGCTCCGACCCTCCCTCTGATCCTCTCCCTCAGCTCTGACCACAGCTTCGCTCCTGGCTGGGCTGGAGGTTGAGAAAGGAGGATCTGAGGAGGTTTTCCCCGGAAGGTTCCTCTTCTTTCCAGAGGAGAGAGACCAGACTGGGGAAGGGACTGGAGGGAAAATCTTACGAGGAGAGGCTGAGGGAGCTGGGGCTGTTCAGCCTGGAGAAGAAGAGGCTCAGGGGGGACCTTCTCCCTCTCTACAACTCCCTGAAGGGAAGGTGTAGGCAGGAGGGGGATGGGCTCTTCTCTCAGGCAATTTGTGCCAGGACAAGAGGGCCCGGCCTGAAGCTGCACCAGGGGAGGGTTAGGTTGGGTATTGGGAAGCTCTTCCTCACAGCAAGGGGGATAAAACCCTGGGCTAGGCTGCCCAGGGAGGTGGTGGAGTCCCCGTCCCTGGAGGGGTTTAAGGCCAGACTGGATGCCACACTTAGTGGCAGGGTTTAGCTGAGTGGTGGTGGTAGGTCATGGGCTGGACTCGATCTCAGAGGGCTTTTCCAGCCTTAATTATTCTATGATTCTATGATTCTTCACTCCATGGACATTATTTGCTGCCCCTTTAGGTCTTTCCTCCCAAGCTTAGGGTCCATCCCGCTCCCTCGGTGCCAGCCGAGAGGCCGGGGTGCGGGCACGGCCACTCTCTGAGCCGCTTCCTTCCCCAGGCGTCATCTCCCTGTCGTGGTCGCTGAGCGGCAAAGCCAACACGCTGGTGCAGCTGGTGATCTCCGCGCAGGACGGCGGCGGACTGCAGGCCCAGCCCAACGCCCGCGTCAACATCAGCATCGTGGAGGGCACCGTCTCGCCCCCGGTCTTCGAGCAAGCTCAGTACTTCTTCACGGTGCCCGAGGACGTGCCGCAGGGGGCCAGCGTGGGCGCCGTCCGGGCCCAGAACCCGCCAGGTACGAGCCCGTTCCTTCCGCCTGCAGCCGCTCGCCCCGGGCCTGCGTCACCGGGAAGGTTCAGCGCCGCGTGTCCTCGTGGAGCAGCCCTGTCCTGGAGCTCCACGGGCGCACACACACCCCTAAGTGTTCACTTGCACAGCTGTCGCTCAGCTCAGCGCGTCCTCTCACGAGTGTGCATGCACATGTATGTACTCCAGTCAGTGCCCCCGCAGCCGGCACTGCGCACCCTGCAGGGGCTGGGGACATCAGCTGGGGATGCTGAGTGTGGCCAGCAGGTCAAGGGAGGTTCTCCTCCACTTTACTCTGCCCTGGTGAGGACACCTCTGGAGCACTGGGTCCGGTTCTGGGCTCCCCGGTTCCAGAGGGACAGGGAAATACTGGGGAGGGGACAGCAAAGGGCTACGCAGATGATGAGGGGACCAGAACATCTCTCCGCTGAGGAAAGGCTGAGGGAGTTGGGTCTGTTTAGTCTGGAGAAGAGCAGAATGAGGGGGGATCTGATCAATGCTCAGAAACACTTCAAGGGTGGGTGTCAGGAGGATGGGACCAGTCTGTTCTCAGCGGTGCCCAGTGACAGGACAAGAGGGAACGGGCACAAACTTGAACGTGGAAAGTTCCATCTGAACACGAGGAGGAACTTCTTTGGTGTGAGGGTGTTGGAGCCTGGCCCAGGCTGCCCAGAGAGGTGGTGGAGTCTCCGTCTCTGGAGACATTCCAGCCCCACCTGGACACTGCCATCCTCTGCGACCTTCTCTAGGTGACCCTGCCTTGGCAGGGGGGTTGGACTGGATGATCCCCAGAGGTGCCTTCCAGCCCCTGTCGTTCCGCGATTGTGCGGACACAGATCATTGTCACCGTCCCCGCCTGCGTTTCTCTGCCCGCAGGTCACGCCGACGACATCTTTTATTCCATCTCCTCGGGGGATCCTCACGGCTACTTCTCCATCGACTCCGCCTCGGGGCAGCTCCGCACCAGCCTGCCCCTCGACCACGAGTCCCAGGCCGTCCTGGTTCTGGACGTTCAGGCGCGCAGCGGGTCACCCCCGGCCTACAGCAACGCGCGCGTGAAGATCTCCGTGTCGGACGTGAACGACAACGCGCCGGCCTTCCCGGCGCCCTCCGACTCCATCCTGCTGCCGGAGGCCACGGAACCCGGCACCACCGTGTACACCCTGCAAGCCGAGGACCGCGACAGCGGCGCCAACGGGCAGGTGACCTTCGAGCTGGCGTCGGGAGGCGACGGCGCCTTCAGCGTGGAGCGCTCGTCCGGGGCGGTGCGGCTGATCGGGAGCCTGCAGTACGAAGCCAGCGCGGCCTACGGGCTGGCCGTCGTGGCGCGAGACGGCGGCGTCCCCCAGCTCAGCTCCACCTTCACGCTGCTGGTGCACGTGCAAGCCGAGCACGACGACGGGCCCATCTTCGACACGCTCACCTACCGCGTGGAGGTGCAGGAGGGGGTCCCCGTCTCCACCCGCTTCCTGCAGGTGCGGGCCCTGGCGCGCGACGCCGAGGCCGCGGCGCTCACCTACCACCTGCGCGCCGACGGGGACGCCGCCAGCTTCGGCATCGTGCCCGAGAGCGGGTGGCTCTACGTCAAGAGCGCGCTGGACCGGGAGACCCACGACCTGTACGTGCTGACGGTGCTGGCCTCGGCCGGGGGCGGCGGCGGCGGCGGCGGGGCCGGGGGCGAGGCTCGGAAGACGGGCACCAGCACGGTGCGGGTCAGCGTCACCGACGAGAACGACAACAGCCCCCGGCTGAGCGAGGAGCGCTACTTCTTCACCGTCCCCGAGAACCAGGCTCCCGGCAGCAGCGTGGGCAGGGTGACGGCGAGCGACCGGGACGCGGGGCAGAACAGCCGCCTCACCTACCGCCTGCTCCAGCACGACCACAACTTCCTCGTCCACGCGCAGACAGGTGAGGGGTGGCCAGCGCTGGGCGGGCCGGGGAGGCAACACAGGGCAGGTCAAGGAGGGTTCTCCTCCACCTTACTCTGCCCCACTGAGGCCACCTCTGGAGCACTGGGTCCGGTTTTGGGATCCCCAGTTCCAGAGGGACAGGGAAATACTGGAGAGGGGATGGCAAAGGCCTACGGGGATGAGGGGACCAGAACATCTCTCTGCTCAGCAAAGGCTGAGGGAGTTGGGTCTGTTCAGGCTGGAGAAGAGCAGACTGAGGGGGGATCTGATCAATGCTTAGAAATCCCTCAAGGGTGGGTGTCAGGAGGATGGGACCAGTCTGTTCTCAGTGGTGCCCAGTGACAGGACAAGAGGGAATGGGCACAAACTTGAACATGGAAAGTTCCATCTGAACATGAGGAGGAACTTCTTTGGTGTGAGGGTGCCAGAGCCTGGCCCAGGCTGCCCAGAGAGGTGGTGGAGTCTCCGTCTCTGGAGACTTTCCAACCCCACCTGGACACTGCCATCCTCTGCAACCTTCTCTAGGTGACCCTGCCTTGGCAGGGGGGTTGGACTGGATGATCTCCAGAGGTCCCTTCCAGCCCCTGTCATTCTGTGATTGTGTGAAACGCGACGCAGCTCCGCAGCAGCGCTGCCCCAGGATACTCCTCTTCCTCCCACCGCGCTGCTGTTCTCCTCAGCACCACACCTGAGCGCAGGCTCTTCGCTGAAGCGGTCCCTGGGCTGAGCTCTGTCCCCGCTTCTTCCTCACAGGGGAGCTCAGCACCAAGCGCAGCCTGGACCGGGAGCAGCAGTCGAGCTACCAGCTCCTGGTGATCGTGCAGGACGGGGGAGCGCCGCCCCGCAGCGTCACCGGCACCGTCTACGTCACCGTGCTGGACGAGAACGACAACGTTCCAGCGTTCCTTCACGTGGCCAGTGGGCAGGAGCTGCCCGTGCAGGTAGGGCAGGAGAGGGGCCCTGCTGAGCTGGTGGCCACCAGGCTTGGGGTAAATGGGAAGGGCCCTGGGGGTCCTGGTCA
>WEIS01017327.1:0-18815 GCA_013389965.1 Todus mexicanus
AGGAGGAGGAGGAAGAAGAAGAAACCCAAGGAGAGGAACAAGGTCACCCGAATGTGGAAGGCTTTCGGCAGCAAGCTGAAGAGGATCGTGGAGAGCAAGTACTTCAACCGGGGGATTATGATCGCCATCCTCATCAACACGCTGAGCATGGGCATCGAGTACCACGAGCAGGTGAGTGCGAGACTGGTCTGGGGAGCCGTGAGGGTCTGTGGCTTCAGGTGTTTATGGTGTGGTGGCTTGGGGTGACTCTGCCAAAGCCATGCCAGAGGAGGAGCACGTGGTTTTCATACTAGTTGGAAACATCACGTGGAGCCAAGGACCTCATCTTGCAGACGTGTGATGAGCAGGAGCATCCTTGCATGTGTGAAAAAGATGGAAGGTGGCTGACAGCGCTGTTGAGGTGTGGAGAGTCCAAATATGTGTGTCAGGACATGGTGGCTCAGAGCTGGGCTGCTTAAGTTGTTTGCTGTGATTTATTCATATAAACATGAGTTGTTCTGGTGGAAATACCCCTTTGGTCCGGTGGTAGTGATGCACGGTGGATCTCATGGTGCAAGTAGCCCATGCAGAAGTTTCTTTTTTAGTAAATAAAAAAAAGTGTGCTAAAAGCAATAAAGAAAAAATGTAGTTAATTTCTCCCTGATGATTGTAAAACCTTTGATTTGGTCTTGTAAGGTGCAAGAAGGTCTTTCTTTCAAGTGTTTGAGAGGGCAGGAAGAGAAATCGTGCTGTTGCCGGTATTAGTCTGAACGTGGTGATGGCAGAAAGCAGTGCTGGCAGGTGAGGACAGCTTGTCCTTGTTGTTGGCTGATGGGAGCTCGAGGGGCTGTGCAATGGGAGAAGGTGGTGCGTCATCTGAGTCTCTCCAGTTGGTCGCTCTGGGGAAAGCAGCACTTTTCTGGGCTTTTCTTTCTCAGGAACAGTGGTTGCTTTCAACTGTTGCCTTAAGTTGTGCGCTGGAATTTCTCGTGCTGCCTCTGAATTAGGTGCAGAAACTGCATCCCGGGGAGGCCAGGAGATGCTCGTACTGATCTTTGGCAAGGTGGGTAGTCAAAGGTTCATCCAGTGCTCCCCAAAATCTCGACTGCAGGATCAGGACCAGGTCAGGGTTATTTATAAAGCTATTCCTCCTCTCTGCTTTAGTCTCCTCAGGAGCGAGGAGGAAAAGCAGACAGTAACACAGTACATCCAGAGGCAGGACAAGAGGCTCTGCATTGTCTTCTCTATCATTTTGCAGGACTAAGTCCCACTTAGGACCAATGCAAACAACCCTCCCGAGTGCTGCTACTTTACTTTCTCTCCCCTTGTGTGCTTTAAACCCCCATATTTTGTGCTATCTGAGCCACGTTTTCTTTCCGAGAAGCAAGTACTCAGCTAAAACACACGAACCGCAGCCGCGCGACAATAAATTAGCTCACACCTCGAGCAGGGAGCGGCCAAACCCAACAACGAAATCGCTGTTGCTGTCAGCTTTCTGTCTGCTTAGTCGTTCCGTAACTACTTCTGAAATTAGGAAATACACCTCGTCAGGAGCCTTTGAACAGATGGTTCATCCCTTGTGGCAGCTGAGTTTCTGCGTGGATACTCCTTTGTCAGGTGGCTACAGCTTTGTCAGCCCTTGGATGTTGCCGTGACGGGTGCTGGGGGAGAACCTTGAGCAGGTCTGTGGTGAGGAGCCTGGGGAGCACATGGACTCTGTCCACAATCCCTCGTAGGAAGGCAGATTGTAGTAATTACATCCTCACCGCTAACAAAGGAAAGCTGTAGCCGGCAGGTTTAGATTGGATTTTACCTCGTAAAAAATTGGCTTTCAACCATCTCAAAGCCAACGGTAATAAAGATTCTGAAGCTTTTGGCTCCGGAGCATCCGCCTCCTGCCAGCTTTGCTCACAGGCACTGCCCAGCATGGGCCCAATAAAAAGGGAGGAATTTTGCAGTGAAACTTGTGAAAGTTCCTCCACGTGCCCGACTGCGAAACGTCTCTGGGACGCAGCGGAGATAATGAGCTGTGGAGCTGTCAGAGCCCAGCTTCCCAACACCTTGCCCGAGCTCTTTCCTCTCAAGAGAGTGACCTCCAAGGCATCACTAGAGGCTGAGACACTACCCGAAAGTGATGGAAAATGGCTTTAGGCTCCCAAACCATTTGCTGTGGAAGTGAGCAAAGCAGGGTGATTCCTGAACCTGCAGCCTTCCTCCTGTGAGGATTAGCTGCAAGACTCAGGGTGGGGGGGCTGGCTTTGTGTGGTGATGAGGAGGAGATTCTGTCATGAACCCCCAGTGTGGTGTTGGGACAGAGGGGAGTTGAGACTGGCTCGTGTTGGGTACACCCTGATCCTTACCAGGAAAAACAGTTTAATCGCAGCTTTCTGGTTACTGAGGGATGGATGCTGCCCAGTCTCTCCGCACCTCCGCTCAGAGCAGGTATTACAAGGCGAGGTGTGAGCCTTCCCCAGGCTGTCAACCAGGCGTGGGTGTTGCCATCATCTCCTCCTCCATCCTCCCAAGGACAAGGCTTTCTGTGCTCTGTGCCTACCGACAGCAGCATGGGCAGGAGGCTCCAGAACCCTGAAACCCTCCAAAACATCATCTACCATGGAGACACTATGTGGGGTGGAACAGCTTAAGTAGGTTCCCTGTTCTCGACTCTTTCCACTTGTTTCCAGCCATTGACTGGTTTTATCAAACTGGGCAGCTACCAGAGCAGCAGCCACGGGGAAGCCCCCCTCGCCCCGACCTGTCTGTCTGTAAGGAAATGCCCAGTCTCTTTTGTAAAAAATTATTAATGGCTGCTTGCTTTTCTTTTCCGGCTTCTCAGACTTTCATCAGTGGCTTTGCAAGTAGACGGGCACGCCGCATACCTTTTTATTTCGGCGTGCTATTCAAAGCCAAGGCATCAATCCTGCGTGTGTGTGGGAGGGGTGGAGGGTACTCAGCAGCATATGGTGTTGGAAGATAGAGCAGAGCTAGTCCTGGGTGTCTTATCTCGCTTTTCATCCCGGGACATAGCAACGCTCTGCAGAGAAGTGTCACGGAGCCCTCTTGAGGCAATGGAGCATTATTGTCTGTATCTTCAGGATGAGGAAATCGAGGTTGGAAGGTGTGAGGTTGGAAGGCAAAACCCTATGGACTGGTCCTCATCCTAGCTGCAGGGCAAGAGGACACGTGTGTCATAGCAGGACTTTGGTAGCACCCTTTGCCAAGACGAGAGGTGACCGGTATCTGTGGTGCCTGGATGCTACCTCTGGGTAAATGAGATGGACCTGTCCATGTCCAAATCCCCTCAAAGTTTCAATCAGTGTTTTTATGGGAATCTGAAGCTCAGAGCAGTCTGCTCACATGGTTAGTCTGGCTGCCCTTGGCTAACGTAGCAGGCACCACCCCATTTAATGCGTGTAGCCCACGTAATACCCTTTAAGTCAAGGATTGTGTCCTGTGGCCGGGGACACAACTGCTGTAGCAGTTTGTGGGAGAGAAGAGGAGATACTAGCACCGCTTTGCCCAGAGCTGTCTTTCAGCAGCCCTGCTCTCCTCAGAGGTTGAAGATCTCAGGGCAGCGCAGCGGGTTTGCAGCAGGAGATCCGGTGGCAGGAGGCAGCCGATGCTGGGAAGCGGGTTTCTTGGGGACTTCAGTCGTTGGCGTCAGTCAGATCCTCCCGCACAGCCCATCCGCGGGGTTCGCAGCCAGCTCAGTCTCCAACTGCCACGATGTCAGGGCTGGTAATTAGGAGGTTACAAGATGCTGTTAGTTAGCAGCTGCACAACTTGTGTTTCAAAGGTTAATTGGCCAGTTTGGAGTTCCTGTTTTCTTTTGTTTGTTGGGTTTTTTCCCCCCTCCTCTTGTCCTTTATTCATTTATTTGTCTATCTCCAGCACAAATAAGCACTCCCACAAATGAGGAAAGCCAAGTACAAAGGAGGTGGCAACCTCTCCATTAATCTTCCAGGCAATTTCAATACATTGGATGGTTTTGTTCTACATTCATTGCAGCTAACAGTTCTCCAGAGGATCCGAGAATGTGCTGTGGCGCTGCAGCAAGTGACCAGGAACAGCGCACTCCAGAAGCATGACCTCTGCCATGCCTTTGGGCCAGGTGGGAGAGATGCCTGGTGCAGGCAGGTCCTGCTCCAGGAGTTGTGTTTCCAAGTGCCTCTCTGGCCCTGAAAGCTAGTAACTTTTTACCCCAGCGTCAGCTCCTGTGTGTGCTTCACCGAGCTGAAGAAATAACTTCGATCTGCCTTGATCTCAGCTCCCCAGTTGGCCAGTAGCAGGACAGAGTCCTGTTCGTTTGTCCAAGAGAGGTGCTGGTGTTATCTCTGCAGAAGGGCGAGCTCTGAATTCATCCATCAGGACCTCTGGTTTCAGTTGTGAGCAGAGACACCCCCCCTGCCCCCCCACTTGCCTTCCCAGAGGAATTTGCAGAAGTAGCTGTTGATACTTGCAACGATTCTGCATAAAAGGCTCAATTTACATCAAATGGCACTAGAAACGCTGTTTTACATTCACTTCTCAGAAGAGAAGTACAAATTAGTATTTGTTCCAAGCTATTGCTGTTCAAAGAGCTTTTAATTGCTTTTCTGATCCCTCATCCGTGGCGTGTTTCGTTCAGAGCAGCTGTCTTTGGACGAGGTTGAAGCTGACCTTGGTGGGCACCCAGTGGTCCATGGCTTGTTAGGAAGAGAAGGATTGGGTTTGCAGTAGCGCATTTTATTATTCTGGAGTAAAAGGTAATTCGGTGTGATTTAAGGTAGCAACTGGCTGCTCCAGTGATGTTCTGGTTTAGCATTTGTCAGTTTGGGCTTGAAGAATCAGTTTGGCCTGGAAAGCTCAGCACTTCCTCAGAAAGCAGAGGAGAATCTTTCAGCGGCGTGTGAAGAAAATTGCTCAAATTCCTTCTGAGTTGCGAGTCAACAAAATATTATCCTGATCTGAGATTCTCACTTTCAGATGGCAAAACCTGTTCACTCTTCAAACTTTTTGCATGATCCAATTTTAAGAACTTACACGCTGGCTGGTCTTGAAGCAAACAGATTCCCCCCGGCCCAGCCCACGATGTGGAAATGCAGCCCAAGGTGTTTGTGCTTATTGCATAAATGATGAGAGGCTCCTTCTGCCCGCAGTAGTCTTTTGTTTTCTGTGTTTGGGATTTGCCAGCTGCGTACCATGCTGTCCCTTCCCTGCTCNATGATAACATGAGCTGATGGCAAATGTTGGCAGTTAAAAGCCAGGTGTCCCAGCTCAGACCACTGTCTACTGGACCTTAGCAGCTGTCCTGGCAAAGGGTGTAAATCCCATCGTACCATGAGGAGCCTACCGTGAGTGGTGGTCACGGAACCTTCTCTCTCGTGCTCTCTTTGGTAATTTAACGGACTCCTCCACTGCTCTATTTTCCTTCTGGTGGATTGTATGTTCTTGGTATATTTTTTTTTACTATATAAGGGAAAGCATACTAGAGATCCTTCCATTCCTCGGCCTCCGACCAGACAGGAACAGCACCTCTCCCCTGCAGAAACGGAGCGCAATAACTCATTCGAGTGCTGACAGACTGAGCAGTCAGGGGAGAGTCAGGAGAACAACAGAGCTAGTCATGGTGAGGGGAGGCCGCAGTCTGAGCTGGTTCCTATGGACGTGCTCATTAGCCTAGGCAATAATATTTGCATATCCCCAGGGGAGCTGTAGGCACGTTTTACCACCACCAGTGGTTCAGTTCCTTCCCCTCGCTTACGCCATTAGTTGTTCTCTGTGGCGAGGGCTTGGCCACATAAATCACATCAGCTCTCTGCCAAGATGACCGGCTTCTTAAGCAGGTGATGGCAACGTGCTTCCCAGCAGAAGCTGCTGCGTGGAAACTGGAGATCCGCAGAGCACCAGGACCAGACCCACGCCGTGCAGGACCCACCAGATGCGTTTCTTCCGTCTGGGTTGTGCAGCGAGTCAGCCGAGACAGCCGCGCTGCCCTGCAAAGCTTCGGATACTGAGCCCACAAAAGCCCCGCGCTTCATAAACACACGTGATGGCAACGGGTGGTTATATATAGAATGTAGACAGATTGTTTGCATTTCAACTGGCAGGTAAAATAAACCAAGTGTAACTTAGCCCCAAGAATGAAAGCAGAGCGCGCTTGCCAGCTGCATTTCATCACAAAAATGCGCGTAAATCACAGCCATGGGCCGCCAGCTTCAAATGCGCTGCTGACAATGGTTCTAATGTGCTCCCAGGCAGGGAGGCTTGACACAGCTGGAGGGGGAAAGGGAAACTACCCTGAGAGGAGAGCCTGGAATGAAGAAGGTGTGTTCACAAACAAAGAGCATGGCATTGCATTGAGTCTGTGCCTTCCTGCTGGCTGCCAGCGGAACACTTTTCATCCGGGAGTGGGCTTGGTGAGAGGGAGGTTGGCTTTGATCAGGTGAGCAGCCCTTGGGGTGAGCACACTCCGTGCTCCAGAGCAGGTGTCCCTTGTAGTTTCTTGCTTGAGCAGTGACAAGATATCAGTTCAAGGAAGAGCTTGATCATCTGGTTCATGGCTATTACGGTCGGCAGCTCCAGGGAGATCATGGTGCCTTCAGGCAACACGCAGAGCCCCAGTCAGGTCCCTCCTGGCTTTGGTGCTGCACCATGGGCTAACAGTGCCTGTAGGTTGGTGGTTCCCAACTTTTAGGAGGCAAAGGAAACAGGCATGTTTAATTTCCTACTTCTTTGCCTTTCCAAACACTCCCTAGGGGTAATTGCTTTCTCTATAGACCTGGAAAATCCAGAGAAAGGCTCAAAAGTAGATTTAGCTGAGAAAATGTTAGGAAGGTGTAGAGAAGAGAGTCCTACCACAGCTGAGAAAGAGGGGTTGGTATGTGGCAGTACCTAGAAAAGGATGGCAGCTCAGTCTGAAAGCTCTGTGTGGAGGTTCAGTGGTGTTGCTAAGGTGTCCCGTACACCGCTCTTCTCTGGATACCTCGAAGCTGAGAGGCAGAGCCGGCTGTCCCCATCGGCTGGCAGAGCATTACAGATGCTCCAGGTTGCAATCCTAGCTCCTTACACTGGAGGAGAACCACCTCTGCAAGGAGATAAACAGGGATGTTTACTGCTGCTGTCAACCCGAGTCATGAATTTTCCTCACTATTTAACCAGGGTTCTCTGGCTGAGGGAGGGAGATTTTCCAGAATTATGAATGAAACTTTAAACGTCTTCTTGAGAGCTGCTTCTTGGATCTTTTGTTACAAGATCAGGGATGCGTTTTTACAAATGGTTTTGAGAGGTGAGGGGAGAAAACTGCATCTGAAAGGAGAGAGACTCTTACTCGAAAACGCGGGAGCTTTGGCATGCCTGCACACATTCTTTTAAAGCTCTATTTTTGTTTGCTCTGTCTGGTTTACAGCCTTAAAAGACTCCCAAATTGGGAAAAAACACAGGCTTCGTAACATCCCTGGTGAAGTTTGCTCGAGCAGGGAGTGTGCCACCAAAGAGGACAGGGTAGGAAGACCTCTTGGCTTCTTTCCCCACCCCATGAAGGTGCTTCTCAGGAGTTTTCCTCTCCTGCCTGATACCTGCACAAATTAATACCTCCTCTCTCCCTGCCCTGTCCTTGTCCCATGCACAGACAAATCCAAAACATTCTCCTGCAGAAAGCAGCGGGAGGAGAAGTGGTTTATTTCTAGTGGGAGGTGTCCCTGCCCATGGCAGGGGGGTTGGAACTAAATGACCTTTAAGGTCCCTTCCAACCCAACCCAGTCTATGATTCGGTGATTTATTTTATATGCTCCAAAGGGAATTGACTTTGCTGCGGACAGACCGATCCTTGACTATACAAGGGCTTGTGAAGCCACCGCGTCATATGAAGTAGGAGCCCTACCTGGAGCTTGGTGGTAGAACCAGGAGAACAAAACCCTGGCTCTGTGTTCCCCGAGTGTGCCTTCCTCTCAGAGCTACCCAGAGGCCAGGCAGAAACTTCACATCTCCAACCTGCCCCAAATCCAACTGAGAACAAAAAATAAACCAAACCACAGGGAGCTGCTCAAAATGGGAGAGAATCAAGAGTTTTCCTTTAGTTGATGAAGGGTTCAGAGGCAAAACATCAACTCTGACAGCGTTGCTCGCCGCAGTCATCGCTGCCTGGGAGTGCAACCAGTTTAAAGTCGTTTGTGTAAATGAGTTTCAGGCAGAGAGTCTGAGAGCAGCGTGGGTTGCCGGGCAATTATCTCCATGCAAATGGGCTGTGTTACAGGGGCCCTATGGCAGAAGGTCTCTCTCTTGAACTAAAGTCTCCTGAAGCCACCAAAATGAGAGATCAGCATCTTGAATGTCTTTAAAGCAGAGCTGCTGGTGTGGTAGGTTGGAGAGCTGGCAGGTAGCCACTGCTGTTTGTGCCAAGGTACGAGGGACTGAACTGCGGAGTGGGGAAGTGCAGGGGGATTAAATGCCAGAAATCCCATTTTTTCCTGAGGATTATTAGGAGACGCAAATGCCTCTGAGAGCCGCCAGAGATTGAGTGGGAGGACATGTCTGCGCCTCCTCTGAGGACAGCATAACCTACCCAAACACTTCTTCTCAAAGATACCTGAAAGAGCACGTCTGTTCCTCTTCCAGCTGTGTCCTCTCTTTAGGATACCGCTGAGATCTCCTAAGGTTCAGGCTGGAACTGTGTTATTTACATCCCTCCCTTCCCACTGCCAGAGTACCAGCACATACAGACACCCCCGGAGTAGCAGGAACCTCTCCTGTTTGATGGTTCAATGGCTGAGGATGTGCCTCTGCTCCTTCCTTTCTCATGCACAGACCTAAAACTAAGTTTAACCCGTGAGTCAGTGATGCTTGGACGGGCTGAGACCAACAGGTGCTGACCTTGCAGCTAAAACCAGAGCCAGTGTTTCCCACCTGAGCTTGCAGAATTCTTCTTGTGTTTCAGAGATGATGTCATGTTCTGGGTTTCCACCCACTCCTTTTTTTCCCCCCCTTCTTGCTTGTCGGTGTGTAATAGCAGAAGGTTTCATACATATTTGATTTTTTTTAACTATAGCATGAAATCGGAATGCCGTATTTATGGCTGCAACTGTCACTCCTCTGGAAACATGCACTGAAATGAAGGCTAACAAGTTTGGGCTCTCAGGAAAGCGTGTAAAACAGCACCGCCGAAAACTTCGTGTCATCACACCGGAGTGAAGAACAGCTCTTTTCTGAGGTTCCCTAGTCCAGGGTTATTTATCATCATCTGAAGCAAATATTTTTCTAATTGTATATCCTTGTTGGAAATTCTCAAAACCCCAAATCAAATTCTTTCCCCTTGTGCAATATAAACAGAAAGCGGAGGAGACAGAGCCTGAGGGGATCGTTTGATAGTTTGGGAATCAGGGTGGCACTAGCCAGCCTTGGTGCAGCCATATGCTCAAACCCCAGGGGTGACCCCTCCCCAGGAGGTAGACACTGCTCCATCCCTTGTATCACGTGCTCGCTTAAAAACAGATGTCCTCATTACCAAGGCTGAAGGAAGAGCTGCTCTGCCTCTCTTGCAAAGAATTATAGAATCCTCAGGGTTGGCAATGACCTTCAAGATAGTGTCCTTGGTATAGAATCCCAGTGTGGTGGAGTTGGAAGGGATCTCTGGAGATCATCTAGTCCAACCCCACTGCTAAAGCAGGATCACCCAGAGCAGGTGAGGTCTTCTTAGAGCCTCAGGGCTGGTGACCGTGGGGCTCTAGGGTCCCCGCACTCAGATTTGGGCTCTCCGTGACTCAAGGTAGTTGTGTCAACACAAGATGTGATGTCACAGCCATGGTTATTGGCCTTTCTGGGTCTCACTCAGTGCCTGCAAAAAGCAGAGTGGGACTAAACTGGAATCTAGCATGGGTGCTGGGGGAGCTGGGCACCAGTACGGACCAGAGCCCTGATCCAGCAGGACCGTACAGATAAGATGGGATGTGAGAGCTCTGTCTTAGCGATGCAAATGGTGAAGCCATTGAGATTGATGGGACTGGGGTGGGGGAGAGTTCCGGCATATTTCTAGTAATCGCATCCTTCCTGTTGCACTTTGTTTGTGTTTCTAAGCCTCTAAAATAGACTGTGTAGGAAGCTGCAAGATTTGGCCTCCTCTGCCCAGTTCTGCAGATGAAGGAGATAGAGCTGCTCTGAGAGGCGGCCAAACGCGGCTCCAGCTGAGAAACCTCTTCCCGCACACGGATCCCTTGTGCCTGGCACATCCCTCATCCCTCCCTCTGCCTTTCACACCGCAAGGAGATGGGGCAGGCTGTCCTCTCCTCTCTTAATGCCCCATTGCCTTCAGTTAATTAAACTCTGCAGGATACTCGGTGCCGCGTGTCCGTTGGGTTAACTCCTGTCAGCCAGAGCGGTACCTCACCACCGTTATCTATGGTTTGGAGGACGCTGTCGGACTCGGCGGCTCTAATTCACTCTTCGTGCTCCCCCAAGTATTTTCTTCCATGCCGAATTCAGCACCCAGAAGGTGCCGTTCCCTTATATTTATTTTTTTTTTTTAGCATCTCCATAGAAACCGCTTTGGAGTCGCCAAGTGTAGCGTTCGTGCAAATTTGAAAGGAAACGAATGTAATGGTTCAGTTCGATCAGGTTCTGGGCTGCTGGTTGCTTGGAAGGAGAGTGTGTTTTAATGATAAAGTTGGGAAGAAAGGAGCAGAAGTTCTCAAAGGCAGAGATGCAACAATTTTCCGCTATGTGAGCCCAGGGTAACGCTTTTATGATAGCAAAAAGTTATCCGAAGGTTGTCTGGATGGAGAGACAGACACACTTTTTTACTCTTCTACAGAAACGTGGGTAGATTTCTTGCCTGTTTACATGCAAAGCTGCTTTGCTGCCAGCTCACTTCTTCTCCTTGTTGACACGACTGCCTCTCAGTTTGACCTCTCTTAAAAGGTTTAAATGTGTATAGATTCATATCCTTCTGATGTCCGGGCTTGTGAAGTCCTGTACCATCTCTATCTAATTTTCTAGTTAATAACTAGAGGCTCGGCACTGCTCAGGAGTAGCCAGCAGGATTGGACCTAAACTTGGTTTTAACCTGAGTGATAGAAAAGTTCAGGTCTAGATTGGGTAGCAGAGAGACTGGCATGAACAGGCGATGCTTGTCCGTGGTAATTCGTACTTCTCTGTCTCTAGCAAGACCACCTGAGGGAACTTTTTAAATGAGGATGAACTCAAAATAATAATAAAAAACCCTCCATTAGATGGCAAAGGAGGAAATTCCTTGCTGTGCTCAGATGTCCAAAGGTCGCAGTGGTTTAGCAGCACCGGTCCAGGTCCGTGGTCACCAAGGCAATAGCTCATTGCCATGGAAACACTCTCCACCTTCTCAAGCAAGAGCATCTGAGCATGTCCTGATGTTTAGCAAATAATTGCTTGAGATCCGCTGTGTGTCCCTTCCCTCCGCACATTTGGGGACTAAGGAATAAAATAATTTGACAGCTTTCAACATGAGCTGTCTGGTTTGGAAGCCCGCGAGGAGGATTTCCATCAGGACAGGAACATCTGCGAGTTCCGTTGCTTTCTCAAGGGCTCCCTGTTTGCACATGGTTGATTTAGCTTTGCTAGTTTATCAAAGCTACTAACGCTGGAGATGGCATCTAAATTCTCTTTTACTCCCACTCTCCACAAATAAAACCTTGTGTTGCCTGTTCCATATGAGGACTGGCATCGCTGTTTGGAGGATATGGATCAGTTTGGCTCGTTCCTGGGGTTGCTTCTTCAGCAGGGGGTGGTTGGCCCGGCTCCCAGGGTAGGGAGCTGGAGCAAAGCCCTGGTGCGGCTGGTGTAGCCGTGAGGGCTGGTTGGAGCAGAGGCTTGGAGCAGCTCTTGGGCCTCATGGCTTTTGCTGCAGGAGAAGTGTCGCTTCTACCAGGCAGAGCCACGGCAGGGAGGGGAAAAGCTGCCAGGAGGAAATATTTGAATGTGGCAGGAGGAAAGTTGCAAATGAAATCTGGGGGCGGGGGGGTTGATTGTTTGTCTGAGCTGTCGCTGTCTGACAGGTTTTCCCCAGAGGAATGCGTGATGTGGGCAGCGGGTTGGCAGAGCCACGTGATTCTGTGGAGGGGTTGGGCGCTGCTGTGGTGCTGTGAGCCAGAGCTAAGCTCTACCTGGAGGGTTCCTCCTGCCATGGTTCCTGCACACAGTGTGGGATGGGGACAAGCCATCGTGACAAGGCAACATGAGGATGGCATGGCCTGTGCAGAACACACAAAATCATAGAATTATTGAGGCTGGAAAAGCCCTCTGAGAACATCGAGGCCAGCCCATGACCTAACACCACCACAGCAGCTAAATCCTGCCACTAAGTGCAGCATCCAATCTTTTCTTAAACCCCTCCAGGGACGGTGACTCCACCACCTCCCTGGCCAGGCCATCCCAGGGTTTTATCCCCCTTGCTGGGAGGAAGAGCTTCCCAACACCCAACCTAACCCTCCCCTGGTGCAGCTTCAGGCCGGGCCCTCTCGTCCTGGCACAAGTTGCCTGGGAGAAGAGCCCATCCCCCTCCTGTCTACACTTTCCCTTCAGGGAGTTGTAGAGTGTGAGAAGGTCCCCCATGAGTTTCCCCTTCTCCAGGCTGAACAACCCCAGCTCCCTCAGCCTCTCCGCATACCCAGGACCAGCTACAGCCCTGTGTCATGTGGGAGAAGGAGGGGAAAGGGCTACTTGGTCCTTCACCTAAACCAGGCAGCTTCCAGAGAGAGCTTGCTGCAAGATGGTGAATCAGGAGGAGGCTGCTGCCTCTTCACCTTGGCTTTTCTCTGCCTCACAGCTCCCCTTGAGGTGACAGCAGCACCTCATTGCATCCCTTTGATGTTCTCGCAGCAGTGCTGATGATTTGAGAGGTGGTGATATTGTTGCCGTGAGCTGTGTAATTAATTTTAGCATAACAGTCCCTGAGCCCAACGCAGCAAGGCCAAGCTTACAACCTCCAAAACCAAATCCATCCACTCCACCAGCTTGGGGAGGGTGTCTCTGCTCTCAGGTGTTCAGCAGCCCAAACATCTACTGAAGCCTCGTAGTAGTAGTGAATTACAATCATTTTAATTAGTACTACCATTATTAAGGCTAATAGAATAGAACTTCATTATTTCACTAGTGATTTATTTCATTATAGAAAACGCGAATGACTAAACGTTTCTTCTTTTCTGAATCATTTTGTTCCCATAACAATAGAAACGTAGTGCAAATCCGGGGCGTGCTTGGGGGCGAGGAGTATTTCGCGCAAAAGAAATAAGGAAAATGCAATGGAAGGTCACCTTCTCATTTTGAAGTCGTGTTTTCCAGGTGTTTGCATTCTACAAGAGAAACAGCCCAGTTACTTCCTGTGAATTTTGTTCCTTGGTCATCTCCGAATATCGGTGGTTGTTGAATATCATTTCATTTCACTGGGTATTTTTGTCAAGAAGGTGAAAACGTGGAGGTGCTGGCCCATCTCCAAACTCAGTGGTGGTTCCACTGAATTTGAGGAATGCTGCCAGGTGAAAATCCACTCGCTGGCTGCAAGAGACCAGCAGCTGATGGGAGGAGGAGGAGCAACAGATGCTGAGCTCTCCTGCTGGTTTCTGCTTGCATTCAGTAATTCCAGGCTTTCGCTTTGTGCAATGTCCAAGTGACGCGACCACGCTGAAGGGCAGCTGCGTCTTGTGGTTCCTTGCTGACCTTTTTTGTCCTTTCTTGCCTTAGGAAAACAAATCGCTGTTGTCTCGGGGAGCAAGAGGGATGACGGTGGTTGTAGCTGTTATTTTTAGATGTCGGAGGTTGGAAGGCTCTGTTGTGCACACTCAGAATGGGGCAAGGAGCTCCCAGGAGCGGTTTGTTCCCTCATCTCCAGCAGAACAGTGGTGGTTTGCTGCTCACCACTGTCCACCTCTCTGATACAGGTTGTTATTGAGGATAGACCTGAAAGCTCAGGACCCAGAAGTCTTCCTTGCCAGTTGTGACAGCACACGCTGCAGGCTGCTGGCAAATACAGACTCTGGGTTTGTACCGTGTCATCTTTGCTTTCTCTTTTTGATCGTTGTGGATGGTTTTAATTGCCGCTTTAGTCTGATGCTCGTGGCTAAGAAGAATGTATCAATAATTCACTTGCAAGAACAGCGTGGCAGCTCTGAAGTTCCCATCTGCCTGCTTCGGCTGCAGGCTAGAGCACCCTGGGCTCTTCACAGCATTGTGTTCTCGAGGACAAAAATAAGCTTGTAACAATAGCTTGGTTTGCTTTAGGTTTGCTAGAGGGGAGGAAAGGTGGATTCCCCCTGCATTTTTTCTCCTGGCTCCTGGCCTATCTTGGTTGCGGAGCAGAGAGGAGTCACTGCCTGTGTTACAGATGTGGATTTGCAGATAATCACTTCCATGCTGATGAAGCTTTTGAAGTTTAAGCTCTTCATGAGTGTTTCTGGAAGCTACAGAAAAAGTGTATCAAAACTGAATCTGTACCAAGCGCAGTCCTGTCTTGGAGGACAGACAGGCTGAATGTTCCCCCAGCTGTGTTGTCCCCATAGAATGTCTCTGAGCTTCATCAGCTTGTGAACAAAGTGATGAGATGGAGCTACCCTCCCTTGCAGTGGGTTGGATCCTAAGAACCCAAGGGATCTTTTTGGTCCAGTGTCACAAAAATCACAGTAGATAGAGCTCAACTCCCCTAGTCCACCCTCTTGCTCTAAGGTAGGATCAACTCTTCCTATATCAGGGTTGTAAGTGGTTTCCTATCTTTTAAGACAACCCGAGAAGATGAGCGTTCTTGGTTAATGGAAGTCTCTGCACATCCCAAAGGGAAACCTGTAAAGAACTGCCCATGTCCAAATGTGTGATACATGTTTAGGACCACGTGAGAGACTAGACATTAATCTAGGAGTTAGGAAAGGAGTTTGGGAGTCTTGACATGTGTCATCTTGTAGACAATGAACATTCCCTTGGTGACCCGAGAATGAAGGCTCAAGTAGGTGGTGCTCTGTAAGATACACCACCAAATTTTCTCCTGATGTCCACCCAACATTGCTATTTTCTTCTTCTACTCCAAGATCACTGAGCCTCAAAAAAGCTCTCCTAATCTTCTTCCATCTTTCCTTCTTCCACTTAACACCTAGAGGCCAATTACAGCAGATTGCTCAAGTTTTTCTGAAGAATTGTCCTCTCCTTGAACTTATTTTCCCATCAGGGCACTTCAGCTTCTTCTCCTTGGGCTTAAAAGATGACTAGGTCAAGATCTTGGTCAAATATAGACTAAACATGTTCCCCATCTTCTTCTTCCCATCAACAGGCCCCTATCATGTGTTCTTGACGTGCCTCATCTCCCAATACCAGTACGGAGCCCACAAATCACGACTGTGCATTTTTCAAAGGGACTCTCCATAAAGGTCTGTTAGCAAGAGATGAGTAATGGTTTGACAAAATAGATTTAAGTGGCCCCTTCTGAATCATCTTGGCAGTAATAGAGAGAGCGTGTCCATTTTTTGATTAAATATTTCCCGTGCCGTTAGCTTGGGTGAAGTAAACAACGTCTATTGAGTTTGCCTGCTAATGACAGCCCAAAGGCCTTTGATCTCGCTGCTAGCAGGGAGCAAACCTGTTGCTTGGATGTGGATAAAGATCATGTCATCATCGCTACAGGTGCCTCCTGCAGTCCAGTCAAAGAGTTTGGAAGTGGTTCTTTATTCTCTTTGTGTTCACAATGTTAATGGACATGGTCGGAGCCGCCTGCAAGAGGCATCCTCTACCTTCTGTGCACGGTCAGAAATGAACAATTGTAGTTTGGCTGCAAGATTTTAGCAAAGAAAATTGGCAATGAGCCTTGATTTCTTGTGCAGACTCCTTGAGGCAGGGCCTCTGTGTTCATTTTTCCCCGAAAGGGGCTGTAGCGTATTTCCGTGTTCTTTGGGTCCATCCTTTGACGGCCTGTCTCACAGCATGGTATGTTTTTTCTTAAATTCTCCAGCTCTTAAAACCTTATAGAATCATTAAGGTTGGAAACGACCTTCAAGACCTAATATCCAACCTAAACCTCCCTTCAACTGAGTCTTGTGACTTAGTCTACATCTAAAAGGCAAGGATAGACCCTAGGTCTTGTTTCTAGTTCGTGGTGTGGAATACAAGGTGTTTTCAGCCTAAATATAAAAAAGGAAAAGTAAATAAATCACTATGGATGAGGCAATGGCTTTTGGCCACTTGTTGTTGATCTCAGCACTGATACTGGTCAAGAACAAAAAGGTTTGCCCATGAGCAAGGATTGTGTGAATACAATTCCTTATGTAAGCCTATTTTTTTTTTAATGGTAAGGGCTAAGCCAAATACATTGGATGAGAGTCAACACAGGCCTTGCTAAGAGATGTCACGCCTCACAGATCTGTTGATGCTTTGAAGGGCTCCACCAGCATATGGATGGGAATGATTCAGTCTGCGTAATTCCCTTGGATTTTCACCAGCTGCTCTTCAAGGAACCGAGCCGCTGTGGGGTGGGATGGCAGCCTGCTCGTGGAGAGAAGCCTGCTTGTGTTTAAGAGCTGCTTAAGAGAAGAGGGAAGGGGTGCAAGTAAAAGGTCCGTTTCTGAAACACCGAAAAGTTGGCAGAGTCATGTCTTGATGCGCTGTGGGACACGTGATGTTCTGCATACTCCTGGATGATATTCTAGTCATGGCGTTGCTGAGAGATGATCATGGAATCACAGACTGGTTTGAGTTGGAAGGGACCTTCAAGGTCATCTAGTTCCAACCCCCTGCCATGGCAGGGACACCTCCCACTAGAGCAGGTTGCTCGGAGCCCCATCCAACTTGGTCTTGAACGCATCCGGAGATGGGACATCCACAATCTCACTGGGCAACCTGTTCTAGTGTCTCACCACCCTCACAGCTCCTCTTGGCACCAAGCTTATTCTGAACAGGCGCTTCCTGGCTTGCACCCAGCGCTGGAGGAATGACTAGATGTTCCTTGTCCTCAGGTCAAGCATATTTCTATTTCTCTTGTCCTCCAACGAAGCTCATCAGTGTATTAGTCCTGACAGGGCTGACCCATCCACAAAGTCCATGCTCATGCATCTCTCCCCAGGTGAGCTATCGGGGTATTGCTGAAGGCGTTCATCCTTGGTTGTTATCTGGGGAGTTGACTCCTTCCTCCTGTGACTCCTTGTTGACGAACTAAACCTGACCACTGCTGGCTTTGATTGGGGGGTTATTTTACAGAGTTTGGGTATTTTTTTTATTTATTTTAAAGCTTATTTTTTCAGCCAACTGTCAGACAGAGTGATCCTCCATCAAGATATAATCCAACTGATTGGCCTACTTTGCAAGAATAGTAGCTTTCGTTTTGTGTGCTCCTGCTGATAGCATTTCAGATTGCCCAGGTCCTTTCCTCCTGAGGGTGGAGAAGACAGCAATTGATCTAATCCAGCTTGGCGTTTATGCTACTTGAAATGAAATTGCGTTTTGCTGAATGAAACTGAGAAATGGGAGAGTAATACTGCCGGTACGTGGTGCCGTGTGGGACCTTTTGCCTAGGAAGCTTCCTAAGGAAGCTACAGGGGAGTTGATTATCCCAGAGAATGAACTCTCTGACCTGTAGCTCTTGTTGCAAGAGATGGAACTGTGGCAGCCAAGGTTTCTTCTATAGAAAACTCTCTCAGCCAGGAGTTATCAAGTGAACTTGAAGGACTCCCACTAAAATTCCTGTGACTATATGACTTTGGTATATGGTCGTTGCTGGATAATGTTCATTCTAATGCCTTTTTTCTTTTTTTAATGCTGGAATACATCAGGCTTGTAGGCAGCTTGCTCCGTTCCACCACTGATGCCCTATTTGCAGCTCCAGAAAGGAGCCGAGCGTTTTGCATTTGGCCACCCATATGCAGTTGGGTTAAGTCATTATTAGTAGTGACTTTCATGTCACCAAGCAGAGAGGTAAAAGCAATTCCACAGAGCATTAAGAGATCAAGTAGGTCAATTGAGAGGAGGAAAAATTACCATTGGCTATCTTCAATTAAACCGTTATCGCTCCACATGAAGGATCCCGTTTAGAGGAAGGCATAAAACCTGAGAGGAGTGGTGACTGAGAGAATAAATTCTCCATTTTTAATTCCAAAGCTGGAGAGTGAACATTCATCAACAGGCATGAGGAGGAGAGATCTCTCTCTCCTTCTGTTTCCAACCTGCTTTTAAATACAGCCCGTTTAGAAATCTCTCAGGAAAAGATCCTTTTTTTTCTTCTCAGACAGCACAAACTCATTGAAGTCACAGCTTTCAGTAGAGACCTTCGTGACAGCTGAAGCCGTGCTGAGCAGGGGTTTTGGTTCTGAGAGGTTGTGGTGACTGGCTGTCAAACACAGGGCAGAAAGCTCCTCAGAATAGCAAACATCTTGGCGACCAGGGCAGTCTTGTAGGAGCTGGGGCATCCTGGTTCAAGTCCCTGATCCCTTTCCAAGGCCAGAGAGCATAAATAAGTTTCAACAGTGCTCATATCCATGGGACAGCACCACCCAAACCAGTTTTTCTAGTACGAGAAGTTGTATCATAAGAAGACAAGGCAATTTCCATGGTTTGAACCATAGTCTGGATGGACTAAACTGGTTTGGAGTTGATTTTAAGACAGTAGGAGTCCTGTGTTGTAGTGAATAAACTACATCCAAACAGTTTCCCAAGGAAATATTTTCAAATGCAGAAACCGAAAGGCCCACTTGCATTATTTTTTGATTATTATTTTTTTTCAGGGGCAGGGAATGCAGAGGAGGAAAGAAGTCAGGTCTTAAATCGCTTGGGGTTTTTTTTGCTGGGTTGTTTGTTCGCTTACCTTAGAAGTGTCAGAATTATTCTGTTTGGTCTTTGACAAGCAAAAAAAAAAAGGGGGGAGAGAG